>VUQJ01043563.1:0-13748 GCA_015108635.1 Andinoacara biseriatus
TATCGTAGGTCCTTCCTTCCTGCTGCTGTCAGACTCTACAACCACTCTTATCTTATCTTATCCTCAAACAATATGGCAACACGACTTAGGTTTCCAAAGTTGCATCTGAAGAAACAACAAGACTTATGGAAGTGTCCTTTGGACAGACAACAGCAAAGTGGGGAAATCTTGTTATGATGCACAGCATCGCATTTTGCAAAAGCCAAACATAGCATATCAACACTTCATACCAACTGTCACGCATGGTGGTGGAAGTGTGATGATTTGGCTTTATTTTGCAGCTACAGGACCAGGGTTCTTAAGGTCATTAATTCAACCATGAACTATATATACCAATGTATTCTAGAGTAAAATGTGAGGCCATCTCTCTGAAAGCTGAACGATGTGTAACAGTTTACACCTTAGATATTCTGCTGGAGTCCTCCTGGCTGTTCCACAGACATAAATCGAGATGCTTTTACATCAGAGCCCGTCACTGAATCAGTGACTTCCTTAAAATAACCTCTCAAAACATTTATTTATAACTTTGCCTCTATGTGATGCCATCTTTTATAATCTTTAGTGTCCTGATATAGTCACAAAATTGTTATTATTTCTTACTTTTATCAGTATTTATTAGCATTATTTTTAAATTGCTAAGTGTGCTTGCTTGTCAAAGCACTTTGTAAACTGTTTAGTGCCATAAAAATAAATTTTCATATAAAGTTTTCTGTAATAATGAAAAATAGCTCTTAATATAATGTATTTTGTGTGTGATTTTATTATTAATTATTTGGTCCAGGTCTCAGCCTCCAGAGCAAATGATCGTCATGGCTGGCTGGTCCAGTGCAACAAACCCCTGCAGTTCATGTCTCTACACATACCTGAGGAGAACAGGTGGAGTTCCCACAGCAAAACACGCACAACTTTTCATTTTCACTCTCTATAACTTCTCATGCCGTGTGTATCTTTATGTTGCTCAGGTCGCTGGATATCCTGGAGCTGTCAGAGCATAAGGACTTATTAAAATTTCATTACCATACCCTCAGACTGTATTCTGCCATCTGTGCTCTGGGAAACAACCGAGTAGCTCACGCCCTCTGCTCCCATGTTGATGAAGCACAGCTCCTGCACGCTATAGAGAATAAGTATATGCCAGGTAACAGACTCTGCATATAAAGAATATCGTCATTCTCTATTTTCTGTATAAAACTTCCCGCCAAGAGTTTACTAAATAGAAATTATGGTAAATGGACTAGTTCTTATATACTTTTTAATGTTTTATCTTACATTTGCATGCCAATGAATACATTGGGAGAAAATCAGTACAGAGAAATCAAACCACCAACCTTTCCATTAGTAGATAATCTGCTCTACCTCCTGAGCCACAGCCACCCTTAAGACACTTGTGGACAGACCTGCAAAAGTGGATGATGAGTTTACAATACAAATCCAAAACTTTTACTTAATCAAAATTACTAATATAGCAATGTAAAATACAAGTTTGATATATTACAAATCCTGCTTTTAAAATGAGTTTTCTTTTATAAAACTTTATGAAGATTTTATTGTCAGACTTATTCCTGAAAGGCTGCGATTTGTCATCAGTTATGCTCATGACATTTATTGACAGCATTTCTAAGTGTAGCCAAGGGGTGGAAGCTTTTGGCATAAGGATTAACTCTCTGCTTCTTCTCATATTGGGGCGATTTGCAGTGAAATGTAAAGTGGCTAGGATGGGAATTAGCATGTCCAAGTCGGGTGCAGACTGGCAGCAGGAGCCTGGAGAACTGAAGTTGCTGATCTGAGAACACAGCATCTCTACTCTGTCCCCCTCCTAAGTTATTCAGCAGGGGAACATAGTAGAGATGCTGCTCTACCACATCAAAAAATCTAGTTGAGGTGGTTCAGGTATCTGACCATGATGTCACTAAGATGATGTTTTGTAAATGTCCTCCAGGGAGGAGACCCTGGGGCAGACAGGTGACTCAATGTCTACTTGCTGGTGGTCAAAAAGGCAGATATGGAGATCTATGTTTGGGCTGCTCCCTGAGACCTGGACCTATAGTGGATGGATGATTGTTTTACAAAAGTTCATATGTTGTAGCCAAATCAATGTTTCTCCAAACCCTGCGGTCCTGTTTAAGCTCACAAATATTCGTGGCTCAATTATTTTCTAATAAAGCTAGTCACTGTAGGTTTAATCAACATTTTAAAAGGTGCCCATTTATCTGGGACCAGGGCTGGGCAATTTTCTTTATAGTTTTTTCAAAATTAGAGAACATTACATGTAAGCTTTAAACTTTCAGTTTAACAAATGCCACTGAAATGCTGAAAAATCCCAGCTGTCATAAGGGTCACACTTTGGACATGCCACAGGGCTTGGATGCAAACAGTCAATGGGAAATATTTTATGGGACAGAAGACATTGTTGGATGGTAGAGTATTAGGACAAATGTTACAGTTAAATAAAACAGCAGAAATTATGCAGAACCAAAAATACTTAAATTACAAATAAATACTGAAATTAGAAATTAATAAGTTACAGTTGAAAAACTAATATACTATTAAATGTAATAAAAAATATGGGCAATATTTAGAAATGAATGAATAAATGAGTAAATAAATAAGTAAGAAAAAAAGTGGAAAATGCATTAACCCTGAGCTAGACTGTTGACCTGTTCAGGGTGTACCCTGCCTTTTGTCTAACGACAGCTGGGATAGGCTCTATCCTTGGAAACAGAGGAAAGAAGATCCGCACACCAGCAAAGCTCCAGAATAATAATATTTAATGAAAACCTTAAGCGTGAGTAACGTTTTGGGCGTGAATTGCCCTTCCTCAGACATGAGTTTTTTGTTGTTTTTTGGCACAGCACCCAGCCTTCAATTTTCTTTGGATGTGCGTGTCCTTCCTTCTCTTTTATAGGCTCTATCCTTGCCACAATCCTGAATTGGACAAGTGATTATGAATATAATGATATTATTTTTTAATTTACACTTATTGTTGGTTTAGATTTTACATAAAGAAATAGATACATAGGGAATTAATATGTGTAAATGATAATGATAGTAAAGAGGCATATAAATGGTACAGGATAGAAATCAAACCTCCTTTGTCTGTCCTAAACAGGTCTTCTTCGTGCTGGCTACTACGACCTCCTCATTGACATCCACCTCAGCAGCTATGCCACAGCTCGCCTCATGATGAACAATGAGTATATTGTTCCCATGACAGATGACACAAAGAGCATCACTCTGTTTCCAAATGAGAAGAAGAAACATGGCCTGCCCGGCATTGGACTCAGCACCTCCTTGAGACCCAGAATGCACTTTGCTTCCCCAAGTTTTGTATGCAGGCCTGGACCATCATGCTGTAACAATGGCAACAATGGATCAGGATCAGGAGACTGTTTCCAGTACAGCCCTGAATTCCCCTTAAATATACTGAAAGTCAAAACCATTGAGATGCTGACAGAGGCGGTACGGGAGGGAAGCATGCATGTACGGGATCCAGTAGGAGGAAGCACAGAGTTTCTCTTTGTGCCACTCATCAAGCTGTTATATACTATGCTCATCATGGGCGTTTTCCAAAATGGAGATCTGAAGAACATCCTCCGACTGATTGAACCGTCTGTGTTCTGTGAACGACGCAATGCGCAGGACGAGCTTCACATGGAGCTGGAGGTTCTAAAGAAGGGTGAAAGCGAAGGAGGAGGAGAGGAGCGAGGACAGAATGTTCCTAAAGGAGGGCTGTTAGAGATGAAGCTACCAGAGCCTGTAAAACTCCAGGTGACGCTCAATGGAACCTCTCAGTTTAGAAATAGATTTTGTAACTTCAAATTCACTGTTGTTCACCATTTATGTCTGTGTACGTTTTCAGTGAGCCAGGTCATAGTAGTCTCTGGAGCTTATGTTATACTTATTTACTGTGGTAAAGGTAATACTTCGGTCTATAATCAATTTGCTGAATCTGCTGAATTTGTACGTTTGCTCACTTACAATGAAATTAACTATCTCTAATTTTTATGGTAGTTCACTGAGTAAAATAAGTATTTGATCCTCAAGCAAAACATGACTTAATACTTGGTGTAGAAACCCGTGTTGACAAGCACAGCAGTAAGACGTTTCTTTTAGCTGGTCACTAGGTTTGCACACATTTTAGCAGGGATTTTGGCTCACTCCTGTTAAGGAAACACTCTTAATCCTTGGTTTCTTGACTGCTTGGCTTCAGCTCCCTCCACAGATTTTCTATAGGATTATGGCCATGGAGACTGGCTAGGCCACTCCATGACCTTAAATTCCTTTTTTAGCCACTCGTGTGTTGCCTTGGTGTATGTTTTGGGTCACTGTCATACTTGAAGACCCATCCATGAGCGAAGTTCAAGGTAGTTCTCATCCACAATTTAAAGGCACATGACGCCATCCATGTGCCCATCAGCGCACTGAAGTTGTCGTGTACTCTTGGCATAAAAAACCGCCAACAGGCTTGTGCTGTGCGGTGCTTTGCTCAACGCACTGGAAAACTGTTAATGTGCGGAACAAGCAATAGAGAAGAATGGGTTTACTTACCCTGTAAGTAAACTTAAGTTCTGCGCAATTTCCAGGTAATTTAGCTAAAAAAACAACACTGTTTCCCCGATCCGATTAGGGCACGGGTCGTATTACGTAGTGGTTTAACCTAACTTATAGGTATTTTACACGTAAGTCCTGGAAATTACACAGAACTTAAATGTACTTACAGGGTGCATCCCTTTAAAAACCATGTTCTTACGGCCTTTTTTATGGGCTGTGTTATAAAGTGTTACTATTGTTGAAATAGGCACTTTTACTAACCTCATACAGCTGCATCAGCTTCTAGTGAGGGGAGAGGATATGTGTCTGCAGCCGCGCTGTGTGAAGTTGCATATCAGCGGGAGAAAGACAGCACTGTTCGTATCAATGCTGTTGCAAATGAGTATCAAATCTGATACTATTTTTTAGCATCAATGAATGTGTATCAATCTTTTTATTGTATTTTTTTTGACAACCTTCGTGAAAGCCTTTCGGGTGCATGGTGCAGAACCAGGCTTTCGTCTACTGCAAAGTCAGCAGCTGATGAAGTCTCTTAGTACATCCATCCATCCATCCATCCATCCATCCTTCCATCCATCCTTCCTTCCTTCCTTCCTTCCTACCTTTTCCATTTCAAGGTCATAATGGCAGCCAGCCATCTGGTCAGACCATGTAGCCCTCTTGCTGTGAGGCAACAGTCGTAGTGCAGTTGATGAAGTGTTGATGCAAATCAGAAACTTGCTTGAGCTTATTGCTGAGCTGACTCATAAGGTGCAGGCCATGGCTTTACAAGGCAAAATATCCAGAGCACCAGGAAACTCAGGGAAACAAAAAAATACATTACCAGAAGGGAACCATGAGGAAATGTATGACTTCATAAAGGGCAGGGGAAAAGCAGACAATATATACACACACCAGGTAACAAGGCACAGCTGACACAAATCACAGCTAACAAGACAAGGGAAGTAAATTAAATGTAAAACTTGAGAGACAAGGTAGCCACAAAGTGAAACAAGAAACAACTAAACATGGAAACAGAAGCACAAATATGACACCACATAGGAAGGCCACCACAGATGGTATTTACTTAACACGTGTCCACAAGAAAGAACATAAAATAGGTAACTAGATGCAAGAGGAAGGAACACAGATGGTGGACTTAAACTACAGCACAAGTAACAGAGACCAGGACATACTTAACATGAGACTATACAAGATACAATAAAACACCAGAGCTGGAGACTTGACAAAAGACAGGAAACGCAGGGAAAGCCTGAGAATTGAAATAATGAATTAAATACAGAGTAAAAAAATAGCCAAGAACAGAACTCAGATAACTAAACTAAGAAGCCTTGGGATATAAATAGAAAGAACCATCCAGGAATTACTAGAAAGGCACAATAGAAAGTCTAAAACCTGAAAATGCTGGGTCATAGACCCAGGATCATGACAGTATGTGGCAAAATTGATGTAGATAAGGGACTGAACTATAACAGCTTCGGCTCTTTTGGGAAGGCTTTCCACAAGGTTTAAAAGTGTGTTTATGGGATTTCTGTCCAATCTTCCAGAACTGAGTTTGTGAGGTCAGACACTGATGTCGGATGAGAAGTGACCAAAAGAACGAGATCACAGATACAAATGGTGGAAATAAGCTTTCTCCATGAGGAGAGAAGTGCAGTCATTCAGGGCTCAGAGTGGAGCAGCTACTCCTGCACATCAAAACAGGCCAGTTGAGCTGGTTCAGGGATGTCCCGGGGTAGACCCAGTACACACTGGAGAGAATATATCTTGACTGGCCTGGGAACGACTCGCTGTTCCCCCAGATAAGCTGGAGGACGTGGCTGGGGAGAGGGAGGTCTGGGTTTCTGTTCTTGGGCAGCTGCCCCTCCAACCCAGCCCAGATAAGTAGAAGAAAATGGGAAATAGAATTCCGTAAAATTTATAGTAAAAAATTGTTTACATTGTAGAAAATCTGAAGCTTCGAGTTGCCAAGAAACAAAGTATTTTGAGAGTTTTTGTAAGGAAGAACGGGCCAAAATCCCTCATGAGATGTATCCAAAACTGCTGACCAACTACAAGAAACATCTTACCGCTGTGCTTGCCAACAACAGTTTTACCACCAACTTCTAAGTTATGTTTTGCTGCAGGATCAAATACTTATTTCATTCAGTGACATGGACATCAAATTATAACTTTCATGTAATGTGTTTTTTTCAGGATCTTTGGTTGATATTCTGTCTCTCTCTATAAAAATGAAGCCAAAAAAAAAAAAAAGCATTCACTCCGCTAACTTTCAAGGCACTTGTAAACTGAAACAGTGTCAGAATCCATGCCATGAAAACAAAACAAGAACACAATAAGTGAACATCATTTGGCACTTGCAAGTTGCACTTGATTAATGTAGTGCTGGCTACTCACTGTGATGCCAATTCTGGGGCACAAACAGAATAGCTGCATACTTGTAGGTGGCTGCTTTCCACATCTGTGTAAGCACAGTTGATCAAAGGGAAACACATTCTGGGGTATTTATTTCACACTTCCACGATGAAAAGTCAGACATGTGAGCCAGAGACTAAGACTAACTAACACTAACTAAGTAATTACAGTTACCTTTTTTCTTTTTCTTTTCGAAAGATTTATAGCCGTTTTTTTAATGTTAATATTAGGCTAAATGTTTGCAACAGTACTTTTATATCAAAGGTTGTAGATTTTGTATATTAATAATTTCCCTGTGCCTCAGCAGGTGTAAAATAAAATAAAAGTATAATCTCTGTATCTGATTAGCACTTTGAAAATGTTAAATGAGGGAGATCTGAGACCATCAATTCATTAGTTGTCTTAGCCACTTTGAGCTGGAGTCTAGCTGTCATAGGGTGAGACACGGAGTGTACCTTAAAGAGTTTGCCAGTCCATCAGAGGGCTAACGCAAAGAGAGAGAAAACCATTTACTCTCACATTGGCACCTATGTCTAATTTACATCACCAGTCTTTGCGCTGTGGGAGAATGTACAAACTTCACAGAAAGGCCTCACCCAACCAAAAAGCTTAACTCCGTCTGAACTGTCTTTATTGAAACTGGGAAACTGGTTTCCTGACAGAAAATAAAAAATTTGATTCTATCATGTAACACTATTACCTTAATAACATCAAAAGAGACAGAGAGAAGAACAGGGGGATATGTGTTTTTCCTGGTATCCTGGGACACCATATTTTAAAACCCACTGTCAAAACCAGAACATTTAAGAACAGGACTAACATGGTGGTATTGATGGTATTAATGTAAAATCACAGAAAGACCAGACAAAATAACACCTTCTAAAAATCTGAGTCTGCATAGAAGCAAATTTTCCAAAAAGATTTGCTACAGTTACAATGTACTTAAATGGGCTTCATTATATATGGTAGCTTGTATCTAATGTGTGTGGATGTGTGTGTGTGTCTGTAGATGTGTCATGTGCTGCAGTACCTGTGTGACTGTCAGGTGCGGCATCGTATTGAGGCAGTGGTGGCCTTCTCTGATGACTTTGTGGCCTGTCTCCAAGAAAACCAGCGGTTTCGTTACAATGAGGTGATGCTGGCACTCAACATGTCTGCAGCCCTTACTGCCAAGAAGACCAAAGAGTTCAGATCTCCCCCACAGGAACAGGTGGGAACACCACAGAGCAAGATAAAACTGCTAAAAAATAACCCTAACCAGGTCCAGGGCAGCACTTCAAATGCCTAATAATCTGTAATTCAGCTGGTTGTCTAGCAGGGCACACTTTCCAGCTAGAGTTCAATGAATAGGAATAAATTATGCTAAGTGGCATACTTACAGACACATTTTATTTTAGTTTTTATTAACTGTGTTACTATACATAGAATTTTCAGTGTCTAAAAAAATTATTGATCAACTGATAAAAGGTTTATGTATGGAACACAGACAGAAGGGATTGTTTTTTTTTTCCACTTAAGTGCAGAGTGGGATTTCTGAATGATTTACAAGGTCAGTACACCCAACTTAGTAAAGCTAGCGACACTATTAAACTTTGGTGGCAGACCTCGTGGTCTTCCTCCAACTGATAGCTGAACATTGATAATGTTGAATGTTGACATAATGACATAATTCAACCATTTAATAGATATTTTCTTGATTTAAGGCTGTTTAACAATAATAGATATAATTTCCTTCAAGCCAGTCTATAAAGACAGCTACTCTGCTAAGCAAGACCCAGGACTACTTTAGATTCAATAGCTTTAGTAGCAACAAATGAAATATTAAATTATTTGATACATATAATATTAAAATTTAAATTTTCTGTTTGACTTTATCGCTCTTTCACTTTATTTTGGAAGATAAGATAAGATAAACTTGAATGTTCCCACAGTGGAGAAAATTGTGCATTACAGCAGCTCATTACAGAAAAGAATATAAAGAATAAAATAAGACAAATAAAATAAAATAGAAAAGAAAAACATAATATACATACACTCTTCTGCAGTGTTGCTTCAATTTATTAAGGGTTGCAGGCTTTCATTTCTGCACAGCGCTCCTAAGGTCCTGCCACAGTACAGCATTTATCATTTATACAGCTTTCCCTCATTTTTGCGACTAAATATGTGCATGTATTCTGGATTTTTGTGTTGTAAATCTATTGGTTGCTGCAAAGATTTTGTAACCAATCTGCAGATCAACATGCTACTAAACTTTAAGGATGAGAAACAGGAGTGTCCCTGTCCCGAATACATCCGAGAACAACTGCTAGATTTCCATGAAGATCTGATGAGGCACTGTGGTCAGTTTCACAATAAACTGTTTATTTATTTAATATATGCATATAACCTCAAACATAGCATTCAGTATTCAGTATGCATCAATCTGTCCATTCTGTTAGGTATAGACTTGGATGAGGAGAAAGGCATAAACTCTGACAGTGACTTCACCATACGAGGTCGACTCATGTCATTGGTGGAAAAAGTGGCTTATCTAAAGAAGAAGATGGCCAACCTGCCCAAGGAGAAAAAAGACAGGAAACCCAGTAAGGCCATTCTTAAATGGTTTCCCTTAGAAATGGTGAAGAAGCTGCTAGTAAGTCTCAGTGAAGAGGAAACTATACAAGCATAGCACTGAGTAAAAAAAGAAAAAAAGATCCTTGATGTCAGGACATTCAGAAACTCTCAACAGGCTCTGATATACTCCCCTCTTCTCTGTCTTCTCTGCAGGTACTTTACAGCAGCTCATTTCTGATACAATGGTGCGCTGGGCTCAGGAGTCAGTTATCGAGGATCCAGAGCTGGTCAGAGCTATGTTTGTCCTGCTACACCGCCAGTATGATGGCATTGGTGGACAGGTTTGTCCGTGTGTATTAGAACAGAAAATCCATACCACTGAAGACCCTGTTAGTATAACACATTCAAATACAACAGGTACAAAAATATACAACTTTACATAAACCTCAATACAGTTGTAACTGTGTAGTTTGTTCCAAAAAACTGTATAATGCCATCTTTAGGAGCAATTAGTTATTTAGTGTAAAGAACAGTATATTATATTTACCTAATGTGCAGCTTTTACTACATAGTAAACCCCTGATGGGTCATTTGCAACTTTGTTTTGACATAATCCCTGCAATGACAAAATCAATAGCAGTATAGCTGATAGTTACTAAGAGAAGTTAAACTTTCAGTTTAGCAAAAACAAATGGAAAATGTATATAAAATAGTCATGTTAGTAATGATGTGAGAATTGTTCTTTTAGGAAAATACATATCCAGTCAACACCATACTTGAAAGTGCACTTCCTTTGGTCCCCAGCAATATATCTTGCATATGCCAAGTAGATCATACTGATCAAAACAGTTGTCAGAACACAAATAGGGCTGCAATGATTGCTCGAGTTCAAATTGAATAATTCTATTGTAAAAAATCCTTGACACAAATTTGTTACTTCGATGCTTTGTTTAAACTCTGCAGCTCAGGTGTCTCTGTGTAAACGGAGCATTTTACCTGCATTAGCAGCATTAAAGTTTTCCATCGCTGCAATGGATTTCCATCATTTGGATAAAACAACCCTTTAACACGAGTGGCTCATCGCCGACACATTTTTCCAGGCCCTGCTGCTCCCCCTCACTGCTCCCCCCTCCCCATTTAGTACCGAAGGGCTCCGTCAAAATATTATTTATGCTTTAATCCCTAATTAGCGGCTAAAATTAGACCTGCAATAGAAGCGAATTTAGGAGTTTTTTGTGAGTTTAACTATTACAACATTAAGCTCCTGCAGCCCCCAGTTTTTCAACAAAAACACTGATAACACAACAGCAGCAGCTGTTTTACATACAATCTGTTTGCACACGTGCAGCAAGCACAAATAGGCAGAGCCTTTATTGAGACCGTGAGCTCAGGTGGAGTGAAAGGAAACAAATAGTTATGTCTATAACTTCTGTTCCCTGAAGGAGAGGAACAAATTGTGTGCACAGAGGATGCACAAATAAGGTCACTCACTCGCTTCATGGAAGCCAAAGCACAGTCTTGTATAAAAGAAACATCATACAAATGCAGATCCTTAGCTATCAAACTTTACCTCTCCACAAGTAACATGCAGCTACCACAGATCCAGATGTGGATGAATCACCTCGCCTCCTGCCTGAGAGAGAAAGTCCCTGCAGAGTGGAAGCTGCCAGGGCCTTGGTGCCAACAAACTGATTATCTCTGCATACCACGACTGTGCTGGCCACCAAGGGGCCACTAGAATCAGAAAGAGGGGCACTGCAGATGCACTCTCTCTCTAGAATTGGTGGTATCATTTCCACTGGGAGAAATGCATACAGGAGCATGTCTGGCCATGGGTGTGTATCCAACCCCAGGGGTGCATCGTGGTCAGTTAGGGAGAAGAACGGGGGACAGTGAGTGTTCGCCTTTGAGGCAAACAGGTCCACCTCTGCCTCGCCAAACATGTCCCATGTCTAGGTGTATATGTCCATCAAACTTAACATCAGAGATCCACTCTGAACTGGCTCAGTGACATTAAAGGACATGTATCATGCAAAATCCACTTTTTTAGCTCTTAAATACATTTTGTTGTGTACTTTCAGTGTCTAACAGTGCAGGAAATGTAAATGCATGCTGTTTGGGTGCTGCGTAGATATCTTTATATTCATTTTAGGTCATAATTTTCGGTTGTTGGATTGGGTAAACCACACGATTCCTTACATCGCCCCCGGCATCAGAGCCTCTTCGAAGTGCTAAAATTCATCACAGTTAGAGCTCCTCGGGTGAATGGAGGGACACTCTCTGGGAAATGGACCTACATCAGTGGGGAAACTCCTCCGTGTTTGCGCTAAGCACTTCAAGGATGAGTGCTACAGCAACCTCCATCAGTAAAGAGGGATTTGCCAAAAAACTTTATCTGATTGAGAGGTCAGTTCTTACAGAAACCAGCACGGACACAGCAAAGCTGTAAGCTCCAAATAATGCTAAAATGGGAACAAACTTCATTTTAGACAAATTTTGTGTGTTGATATGAAGTCCGGACCATTGTTTGGATAGTAGCACTGTGCCTTCTGTTAGCGCTGTGTGCTAGCTTTTAGCTCCTTGAGGATATAACTACTGCATGTTTTGAACAACATTATTTGGCATTGTGTTTGTCGTTTTTGTCTTGAGATTCAGTGATGTTCAGTGATGTTCAGTGACGTTCTTGACGCTACCTAGCTAACTCCTCTGTCGAGGCTTTGTTTACGTCATTCATATTGTGAATAAAAAGTTTCTCTGCCGGTACAGTATTAGCCGAACGGGGTGGAGTTGAACACTTTGCGACCTGGAGGGGGGCGGGGTGCAAGAGACGGCACCAAAACGGTTTGTCCTGAGCTGGGTGTTAGAAAAGGGGTCAATGTCGAGTCTTCGGAGCTGAAATAACGAGGAACTGGGACCAAAGCATTGCAGTTCTAATTTATATAGACCACAAGTGAATGATTTATATATGAAAAGGAAGGATTTAAAAGCATGATCTCCTTTAAATCCTGGCTGAGAAACACTTTTCTAAATCTTAATGAAAGTAAGACCTTATATGCTTTGGTAAATTTGACCCTTCAAGCAATTCTTCTGGCACCTAGAGTCATTTGGCTCCTCACTGCCATGCTGCTGGGAAAAATCTGGGTGTTATTTTTGATAGCTGTTTTAAAATGGATAAGCAAATAAGTGCTGTTA
This sequence comes from Andinoacara biseriatus, assembly GCA_015108635.1. Taxonomy (NCBI): domain Eukaryota; kingdom Metazoa; phylum Chordata; class Actinopteri; order Cichliformes; family Cichlidae; genus Andinoacara; species Andinoacara biseriatus. The sequence continues at coordinate 12,712 of VUQJ01043563.1, forward strand.
CCAAAATCATCATTGCTAAGGTAAAACCTTATCTTCCACAAAATGACTTGGAAAAAGTGCTTTTATCACTTCCTGTCTGGACTACTGTAATTCCCTGTACTTTGGCATAGCTCAGTCATCTGCGCGCCACCTGCAGGTAATCCAGAATGCGACAGCTCGTCTTTTAACTTTTTCCTGCTCTTGACGGGGACGGTCGCATCTATCTCTCTCTCCCGCCCTGACCTTTTTTTCCCTGCTTGCTGCTGCTGCTGCTGAAAGAGCCTCACTTACACACTAATGAAAACAAGAATAAAATCAAGCTATGGATCTTGCGAGTTGAGCCCTCAACACCATTGATCGCATTTTCTCTACTACGAGAGCGGGCAAAGAGGAGCCCGCTTGCCCTAGTGGAATTGACCCGGTCAGCTATGTCTTCGACTCATGGAGCTCCTGGAGACCTGTGTGTCTTGCTGCGCTGTCAGTTGAGGACGTGGAAGACGTCTACATATTCGGATTTGTGGTAATGGGTGCTCTCCTATCGGGCCTTGGAGGATACCTGCTTTACCGGGAAATTAAAAAAATCTGGATTGCAGCTCGTCACCTGCCGAGAATGCAAATTCAATTGGAGGGGCTTTGTAGAGCGGTACAGACTCTGACTCAAAACCTGGGGCCGCAGGCTGGACGCATGGTCTAGCTGAGTATGTGCCCGCAGGTGTGAAAAGGATTACACCTGGAGATAATGTATGGCTCTGCATAGCAAAGGTATGGCACCATAATTTGGACAACTGGATTGAAATGGGCCACAGTGGACTGAAGGCCGTTTGGAAAAAACAAGCAGCCTGTCGTAAAAAACAACACCTGCATTATCAAATTCGGCTCCCCAGCCAGCCTTGAGGCTGGCAATCTTCATCTCTCCGGGTCAGCGTGTACCAGATGCTCTTCCTCCCCTCCTCCCCTCTTGTGATTTGTGTTGCTGGACTGCATGCACAGAGATCGCTGATGCACGTACATCACTATCAGCAAACTGTTTTGGCTGGCAGCTGGCTCCAATGCCCTGG
>VUQJ01043573.1:0-10150 GCA_015108635.1 Andinoacara biseriatus
GAACAGTTGGAATTTGCGGGGAAGTGTAGATAATTCGACTATGATATTTTTATTCTTAAATGACCACGCAACGAGTTACACTCGTATGGCAAGCTACCACTGTACTCAATATAAGCTTTAAATAACCGAACATACTTTCCAAAATAATACCACTTCATGTTCATGGTAATGCAGGCCTGTATGCAGTCTTTCACCAGGGCTTATTGTGTGAAACCGGAATAGTGCTAAACAATACTGTAGGTATTGTCGTGTAATGCTAATCACCTTAGACGCCGTGGCAAAACTGATTGGTCCGCCGGAGGTTGGAATCTCTGCCTGGCTGAAATAAGACTTAAGGGCCACGTTGGCGGCTGACAGTCTGTTCTCCACTGTTTGCTGGTGAGAAAGAGTCCGCGGCAGTGTTTTTTTCTCTGTCAGTCTCCTGAAGTTGCTGCCAATCTCACTGAGGCTCCGGTGATGAGAGTGAAAGATCTTTATTAGTTAAGTTTCAAATTGATTTTAATCCTACACTTTAATCAATAGGTGTTCTGGTTCTCTATGTTATAATTATATAAATTTACATCACCGGTTATTTTTTGAAGATTTTACCCTCATTCTAATCTACCAGGCACAAAGCACAGCGAGTCTTGGCAGTCAGTCAGCAATTCTCTCTGTTTTTTTTTTAATGGATATTTTTTTATTACAAAAACTCTGTACTTGGACGGCATAAACCAGTCTCCAAAATAACCACGAAGTGTCCTTCCCTGCACAAACAGTTAGAGAACGACAAGATATTGTAACCTTGGTGATAGCTGCAGATGACATAACAGACAGACAGTTAAAAACAAGACATTCCATAGGCACTAAAGGTTTTTCCTTGTTTTAAGTTTTTGCGTGTTCTTTGATCGTGAAGGATATAAGCTAATAAATAAGCTAATCATTTTAATGGTTTTAGGCCTTTGTAACCCCTCACTTACATTTCTGTCTAAAGCAGACCAAGGTCGGTGCCTCTGGAATGTTTTGTTCATAATTGTCTGCCGCCGTAGAGAGATCATCGAGGTCATTTTTAAGCCTGGTTTCTGCCTTTTATATTGTTTGGTCTAAGCATTGATAATCTTCAACCAACTTGAATAACAACACGTAGTCACTACACTTTGTTCTGTTCATGACGTATCTGATTCTGATAAAACATTTCTATAACAAACTTTCACCCCGGTTAACCTAACTCTTTGCAATGACTTTAAACTGTAACTGCTGAATAATGTCAAATTAAATCAAGAAAAACAAATCCTCATCTCCCGTGTTTCCTTAGATTCATTTCTCTTTTGACTTTTTTAGGTTAAGACTAATAAAAAAAACAATTAATGTGCCAAATCTCCGTGCTTCAGAGGTTAGCGCGAGAGTTGGACGACATAGCCACAGGGCTCTGCTCAATTAAACAAACCCAGAATCAATTCCTAATTCTACTTAAAAGTTTTATTTAAAAGTTAATTATATATAAATACTTTTTGTGTTCCCTTTTACCTATAACTTAAATCTGACAGATGAATCTAAATCACCTGTCACAGTCTCTCAGAATTAGTAAGATAACATTATATAAAAGCACCAATGATACTTTTTTGTTCACTTTATGTTCTGTATAATAGTTCGTGCACTCAGAACAGGGAGAGAAAAAAATCTAGCACACTCCAGTCATTTCATTACTTTGGTCTGAGCTTAAATAGCTTTAAAACTACCATTATGAACACTTTGGTTCTGATTTAAATATACCATAAATAATTGGATAGATTTGTGTCTCCATCAGAATAAAAGTACTGATTTTGTTGTTGTTGCTGTTGTCCTTCTTCACCTAATTTCTACCATAATCACTGGGTCTAAATGAAACCTGAAAAGACCTGCAGGTGACAGTGTTCCTAAGATGTACTCTAGATTTTGAAATTAAATTAATTTTTTTCTGAATTTAATAGTAAATTAGGCACTTGAAAAAAAAAAGTGATTTTAAAAAAAATCTAATTCCTCTGTAATGGTGAATGCTGAGAAGGAGGGATTAAATAGGTACCATCAGTCTGTCTATCTGTCAATATATATATATATATATATATATATATATATGAATTCTAATCCCAGCTTGCCCCTACGGACGGTATTTTTGCCCTTCCAAGCTCGGGTCCTCTACCAAAGGCCTGGGAGTTTGAGGGTCCTGTTCCGATTACCATGGTGACCACCGTTACCTTCATCTTCCACATTCCTTTCCAGTTCCTCTTTGAGCCCTTAGTATTTGTCCAGCTTCTCGTGTTCCTTCTTCGTGATGTTCCCGTCCCTTGGTATTGCAACTTCTACCACTACGACCTTCTTCCTTTGCTTGTCCACCACTACGATGTCCGGTTGGTTAACCGTCTGTCAACCATTTGTCTGTCTGTATCTGGAAGTCCCATAGGACTTCAGCTCTGCTGTTCTCAGCCACTCTTGGGGGTGTGCCCCATTTTTACCTTGGGACTTCCAGGTCATACTTGGCACAGATGTTCCTGTATACTACTTGGTTATGGTGTTCCATGAATTCCCTGCCCACTAGTATCTTGCACCCTGCTGTTATGTGCTGGATTGACCACCTTCCTTCCGCTTAGCGTACAGTCTCAGGGTGCTGGATTTGGGGTGAAACCCTCCATGCATGATAAGGAGCGTTCTTGTTTTGATGACAGTGGCTTCTATTTCCTCCTTCGGCCAGCTTATCATCCCAGCAGGGTATCTGACAACTGGCAGGGCGTAGGTGTTGATTGCCAGGATCTTGTTCTTCCTATTCACCTGACTCTTCAGGACTTGCCTTACTCTCTGCAGGTATTTGGAGGTTGCAGCTTTCCTAGCAGCCTCTTCATGGTTCCCATTGGCCTGTGGGATTCCAAGGTACTTATAGCTGTCCACAATGTCTGGAATGTTGTCTTCTGGTAGTGTAATCCCTTCAGTTCTGACTACTTTTCCTCTCTTAGTTACCATCCGACTACACGTCTCCAGTCCGAATGACATTCCGATATCATTGCTGTAGATCCTGGTGGTGTGGATGAGTGAATTGATATCTTGTTCACTCTTAGCATACAGCTTGATGTCATCCATGTACAGGAGGTGGCTGATGGTTGCTCCTTTCCGTAGTCGGTATCCGTAGCCAGGCTTGTTGATGATCTGGCTGAGGGGATTCAGGCCTATGCAGAACAGTAGTGGGAACAGAGCGTCTCCTTGGTAAATCCGGCACTTGATGTTGACTTGTGCGATTTTCTTGAAGTTGGTCTCTAGTGTCGTCCTCCACATCTGAGTTCTTGGTGAAGGCTCTTAGGGTCCCATTTATCTTGTACAATTCTAGGCATTCCAGGATCCATGTATGTGGCATTGAGTCATAGGCTTTCTCGTAATCAATCCAGGTGGTGCACAGGTTGGCCTGTCTGGTCTTACAGTCTTGAGTGACTGCCCTGTCTACCAGAAGCTGGTGTTTTGCTCCCCTGGTATCTCTGCCTATTCTCTTTCTGGGCCTCGCTCCTGTATTGTGCTACATGCCTACTCATCTTAGCTGCTGTGATGCCTGACAGGAGTTTCCATGTTGTACTGAGGCATGTTATGGGCCGATAGTTGGATGGGACTGGTCCGTTCTGGGGGTCCTTGGGAATCAGGACCATCTGGCCTTCAGTCAACCATTCTGCGTGCGTCTTAGCCACTAGCAGCTGGTTCATTTGTGCTGCCATGGAGTGCAGATAGCTTCTTTAGCCAGTAGGTGTGTATCATATCAGGGCCTGGTGCTGTCCAGCTCTTCATATGTGAGACCCTTTCCTGGATGTCTGCCACTGAGATGGTTACTGGATCCTTTTCAAGGAGGTTGCTGTGGTCTGCTCGTGGATCTACTAGCCACTGAGCACTGGTGTTATGTGTCACATCCATCTCCCATATGCTCTTCCAGTATTGCTCCATCTCCAGCCTTGGGGTGCTGTTCTTATGTTGTTCCCCATCCACTGAGAGTATACCCTGGATGGTTCGGTGGAGAACATCCGGTTTATATATATATATATATATGTATAACTTATTAGTGATGGGACTGTAATTAAGACACTTTCAATTTAAAAAATCCTTTTGCTGCTAAGATTTTGCATAATTAGATGTATATGCTTAACAACAAACATCTTTATTGTTTTTTGACATTTTCTTTTATTATTATTGTTATTAAACTAACAGATTGGGCAAAGTACTATTATAGTTATTCAGGAACCCCTGATTGTTTAAATTATTTGAAAAATAAAAAAAATAAATGTAAACAGCACACTAGAGAATAATGACAACACCATTATATTATATTTATTTACAACATTAACCCGATGTCTTTGAACATGTGGGAGGAAACTCACACAGACACGGGGAGAACATGCAAACTCTACACGCAGGCCAAGGTGGAATCAAACTCAGGCGTTTCAGATGTTATGCTAACTTTGAGGCAGCAGTGCTAACCACCTCACCACCATGCTGCATGAGTTTCTCCAGGTACTTTGGTTTCCTCCCACATTTGTAGCTTCAACTACTGTATACAACAGTAGTCTTTTCGAAAATCCCATCAGGAACATTTTTTAAAGCTAAAGTTGTCCCTCAGTGGACCAAGAGAAACAGCTTTGTCGCCCATCATTGTTGTTTGTGGATCCATTGTTGTCGCTTGTGGATCAGATTTACAGGTGTGCTAAAACACGCAAATACACATGAACTTTAAAAAAAATTTGATTAATTGTAATTAAATTTTTAACAAGTTAAAATCTTTGTAAATAATTAATCGAAATTAATGCGTTAATGCGGCCATTATATATATATATATATATATATATATATATATATATATATATATATAAAATTTCAGAGCAGGTTATTTACCATGCAGACATCACATGAAAAAAGTATGTACAGAAAAGGAGTTACTATGATTTTCTTTCTATAACATCATCTGTGAATTGGAGCATATCTCCCTTAATTTCAGCACCATGGCCCACAACTGAACTTACCACTGCTCAGACAAGCAACAGACAGTGATTACATCTATCCCTAGAGCAGGGCCAGTAAAATGGTCCTTTTCCTCATTTCTATTATCACATTTGACCCTCCTCGTCCTCCCTGGCCTGACAAAAAGAGCGTTTAAGGCACACTTATTAAACATAATCTAGTGAAGTTATTAAAACAAGCCAGCTTACTGAGAGACCTGCTGAAATTCAATTACCTGTGTAGCTGGAGGGAGAAGCGGCCAGAGAGGGTGACGAGTCTTCTGCTTTTATAGAGCGGGAGGAATGCTGTAGTTAGCGTGGCTTCAATTAACACAATGGGGCTGCAGCAGTAATGAGCTTGTGTGTGATTGGATGAAAGGAGAGACGGAGGTTAGCGGCTGTCTGCTGCAGGCGCTGAGGGCAGTGTTAGGGCCACAGTGAGCTCATACTTTCTTGTCACTCACTTGCAAGCTCCTGGATCATAGCTTTTCCATTAGAGCTGATGTCAAATATATGACACTGTCATTATAGTGCACTAAAAAAAGCAAATTTATTTTTCATTTTTAAGAAGTTCCTGGTTATAAATTACTGTAATTTGCTTATGTGACACTGCTAACATATTATCTCACCTTACACTATTTTTAGTTTCCATTTTGTCACCATTAATGATCTTGTCGTTATCTCATTTGTTTTTTAGCTTCCTTGAACCCTTTCTTTGTCCTGACATAGCTTTTTGGGTCACTTTTTCAAAATGTTGTTAACATACCTTCAGTCACTGAAAGTGAATCTTCTACAGTCATGCAATTGTGCACTGAAATGGTAAAATTCCATCAAAGCAGAGCCTTTGATTTCCTGAAGATGTTATTTCATTAGTTATTTCAGGGGCCCAGGGCTCCCACTCATTGTCGAAAAAAAAAAAGAAGAGCTGTATCACAACCAACAACATTCCTAAGCCAATAAATTCTACAGACAAATAAAAGATCCTTGAAGTGTTGTTGTTATTTTGTTGTAGGTAGCTATAAAAAAGCAGTGCAAAGCAGAGCGAAAACAAAACATCTTTGATAAACCTCTGTGTGTGTCTGTGTGATATTCAAGTGTTCACTGTGCACGTTAGAGGATGTTTCTGCACACACACACACACACACACACACACACACACACATATATATACACTGGGTACGGAAAGTATTCAGACCCCTTTAAATTTTTCATTTTTTGTTTCATTGCAGTCATTTGGTAAAATCAAAAAAGTTCATTTTATTTCTTATCAGTGTACACTCAGCACCCCATCTTGATAGAAAAAAACAGAAATGTAGAAATTTTTGCAAATTTATTAAAAAGGAAAACTGAAATATCACATGGTCATAGGTATTCAGACCCTTTGCTGTGACACTCATATTTAACTCACATGCTGTCCATTTTTTCTGATTGGACCTTCCAGCTTAAAATATAAAAACGTCCTCTTTGAATAAAAACATTATAAATTATACACAGATCTGCTGCTTACTGAAAAAATACAGGTCAAATATTTAAATTATATTATTTTTATTCCAGAACACTTCCACCTCTTACAACAGACAAGTGTTTAAGTAAGTAAGTAAGTAAGTAAAACTTTATTTATATAGCACTTCTAAAGACAGCTGTCATGAAGTGCTTTACAAAAATACCATAAAATAAAATAGTGACATAATTAAACTAGACTTAATCAAATGCAAAGCTAAAAAGATAGGTTTTAAACAGTCCTTTAAAACAGATCAATGAGTCCACCTCTCTGAGATGGACAGGGAGAGAGTTCCAGAGACGGGGAGCCACTATAGCAAAGGCTCTGTCTCCCTTCGTTTTCAGTCTTGAAGAGGGAACATCCAGCAGACCCTGGTCACAGGATCTCAATGACCTAGAGGGGGAATATAGTTGCAGTAGATCCTTAATATAACCTGGAGCTTGTCTGTGTAGGGCTCTAAAAGTAAGGAATAAAATCTTAAAATATATCCTATATTTTACTGGTAGCCAGTGCAACTTGATCAGCGGGGTGGCGTGTGAATATTTGGAAGGTTTAGTTAGAGGAGTGTGAGGAAAGTGTGAGGAAATAAATGCATGGACAGTCATCTCAAGTTCTGTATGAGATACCATGGGCTTTAGCTTAGCAATGTTCCTGAGATGGTAAAAACCTGTGTGCGACAAAGATTTCACATGCGTATTAAGCATACAAGCAGAATCAATAGTTTACAATACAGTCAAATAAATATTAACATTTTAAAACAAATAATTTAGCCATTTCTAGAGCAGGCTTGTCATCAATCTTCACGATCTCCATGAACAGCATCAACATGCTGCTGCAATGTTCCCGTTCCCGGTGAAAAGGCTCTTTGGTTCCTTCTTGAGTAAAATATTTTTAATATCACTTTTATTGATTTGCTCAGGAACAAATGAAACACTGAAATAAATCAAACATCAGCTGTTAGAGGGAATTATATCTGTGTATAACTAGCACTCGGTGGTGAAAACCAGCGGGAGTTTTGAAAACGATGCGCCGCATATAGCGAGCCTCATCCGGCCGGCGAGTAGCAAGCTCCTGTTGGAGCAGTGGATTGGACATCTCTGAAAACTTCAGAGTTGCACTTTAGCAATCAAGCAATTTGATAATCTGATCAGATATTTGATGTTTACACACCTACATTCTCGCCTGAAAACACTGTAAAAGTTTCTTTTGTGTCACAGAAGCGGTAATATTTCAAAATTTACTCACAGTTTTAGCCGGTCTATTCCACCATTATTGGTTTTGAGTTTTGTTCAAAATGCATTCTGGGATACTTGCCCGCACTAGGTCCACACAAGTAATCACCAATGCATACTCGATAGAAGAAGCAGAGCGAAAACACAGCTGGGTATTTTCAGCGAACTTTCCTTTATGCGTACTTTTGTTTGGAACAGTACTTGGGGTGGCTGTAGCTCAGGAGGTAGAGCAGGTCACCCACTGATTGGAAGGTCGGTGGTTTGATTCCTGGCTACTCCAGGCTGCATGCCAATGTATCCTAGGGCAAGATACTTAACCCCAAGTTGCTCTGGAGTATGAATGTGTGTGAATGTTAGCTAATTAAAGCACTTAGCTTAATTACACATGGAAGTGCTTGTATGAATAAGGTAAATGTAAATGTGTTGTATAAGTGTTTTGAGTGCTCAGTCAGAGTAGAAAAGCGCTATATAAGAACTAGTCCATTTACTTGGGCTGAGAATGATCACGTTTCACAAGTATGTGAGTATACAAGTCCGCACAAATAGGCATATTGAGAAATGACCTGCATGTCAGAGCAAATGAGAATCATGAGGTCGAAGGAACTGCCCAAGAAGCTCTGAGACAGAATTGTGGCAAGGCACAAAGAATTTCTGCAGCACTCAAGATTTATAAGAGCACAGTGACATCCTTAAATAGAAGAAGTTTGGGATGACCAGAACTCTTCCTAGACCTGGCCGTCCAGCCAAACTGAGCAATCGTGGGAAAAGAGCCATGGTGAGAGAGGTAAAGAAGAAGCCAAAGATCACTGTGGCTGAGCTCCAGAGACACAGTAGGGAGATGGGAGAAAGTTCCACAAGTTCACTGCAGCCCTCCACCAGTTGGGATTTTATGGCAGAGTGCCCGACAGAAGCCTCTCCTCAGTGCAAGACATATGAAAGCCTGCATAGAGTTTGCCAAAAAACATATGAAGGACTCCCAGACTATGAGACATTTGACTCTCTGGTCTGATGAGAAGAAGATTGAACGTTTTGCTGCTTATACTAAGCAGTATGTGTGGAGAAAACCATGCACTGTTCATCACCTGCTCAATACAATCCCAACAGTGAAACGTGGTGGCAGCATCATGCTATGGGGATGCTTTTCAGCTGCAGGGACAGGACGACAGGTTGCAATTGAAGGAAAGATGAATGTGGCCAAGTACAGAGATATCCTGGAAGAAAACCTCTTCCAGAGTGCACAGGACCTCAGACTGGGCCAAAGGGTCACCTTCCAACAAGCACACAGCTAAAATAACAAAGGAGCAGCTTCGGAACAACTCTGTGAGCATTCTTGACGGGCACAGCCAGAGCCCTGACCTAAACCCAATTGAGCATCTCTGGAGAGACCTGAAAATGGCTGTCCACCAAAAGGTCTGAATACTTATGAACATGTGATTTTTCAGTTTTTCTTTTTTAATAAATTTGCAAAAGTTTCTACTTTTGAGTAAAGAAGGGGTGCTGAGTGTACATTATTGAGAAATAAAATGAACTTTTTGGATTTTAGCAAATGGCTGCAATGAAACAAAGAGTAAAGGGGTCTGAATACTGCCATGGAATTTTGCTCAAGCGGCTGTAGCTCAGGAGGTAGGGCAGGTCACGTACCACGAAGGTCAGCAGTTTGATTCCTGGCTGCGCCGGGCCACATGCGAAAGTATCTTTTGGCAAGATACTGAACCCCAAGTTGCTCTCTGATGTAAGTGTTGGAGTATGATTGTGTGTTTGAATATTAGACAATAAAAGCACTTACCTTAGGTTCACATGGAAGTGCTTGTATGAATGGGTGTGAGTGGGTAAATGTAAATATGTTGTGTAAGTGCTTTGAGTGCTCAGTCAGAGTAGAAAAGCGCTATATAAGTTCTAGTATATATTAGGGCCGGAACTTTAATGTGTTAATTTCGATTAATTAATTATAAAGATTTTAACACTTCGGAGTCGGAACCTTTGCATTCGCGTGTTCTGGCACGCCTGTAAATCTAACGCACAAGCGACAACAACGCATCCACAAGCAATGACGATGTGCGATGAAGCTGCTTCTCTTGGTCCACTGAGGGACAACTTTAGCTTTAAATAAACGTTCTGATGGGACTTTTGAAAAGGCTACTGTTGTATACAGTAGTTGAAGCTACAAATGTGGGAGTAAACCGGAGTACCCGAAGGAAACTCAAGTAACACGGTGGCACAGTGGTTAGCACTGCTGCCTCGCAGTTAAAATAACATCTGAATAACTTGGCCTGGGCCTCTCTCTCTGTGTGGAGTTTGCATGTTCTCCCTGTGTGTGCGTGGGTTTTCTCCCACATTTTCAAAGACATGGGGTTAATGTCCAAAATAAATAAAATATAATGGCGTTATCATTATTGTCTAGTGTGCTGTTTACATTTTTATTTTTCAAATAAATTAAACAA
>VUQJ01043590.1:0-25029 GCA_015108635.1 Andinoacara biseriatus
GACCATATCCTTTATATCTATAAAGTCTAGGTCGGGTTACAATCGTACTTGTAGCTCAGCTTGTTCACCTTTCCCTTCTTCCAGTTTGTCTCTGCCCCGCCTCTCTCCACTTCACCCATTATCATGCAGGAAGCGACTGCATGGCAGTGTTCCCAACTTAGTGACTTTGTTGCTAGATTTAGCGGCTTTAAGGATTTTAAATTATATTCTAGATTTAACAGGGAGCCAATGAAGTGAAGCCAATATGGGAGAAATCTGCTCTCTCTTTCTAGTCCCTGTCAGGACTCTAGCTGCAGCATTTTGGATCAGCTGAAGGGTTTTCAGGGAGCTTTTAGGACAGCCTGATAATAATGAATTACAATAGTCCAGCCTAGAAGTAATAAATGCATGAATTAGCTTCTCAGTATCAGCCTGGGGAAGGATGTTTCTAATTTTGGCAATATTGCACAAATGCAAAAAAGCGGTCCTACATATTTGTTTAATGTGTGCACTGAAGGACATATCCTGGTCAAAAATGACTCCATGATTCCTCAGAGTGTTACTGGAATAACAATAACTACAATACCTGCACCAAGCCTGTGACCCACTGACATAATTAAATTTTTGAATTCTTCTTTTGCAATGCTTTTTCAGGCTTTCACTGCAGCCCCTTTCAATTTTTTTTTTTTTTTTTTTTTTTGGGGGGGGGGGGGGGGGGTACTCCCTTCAGTCTTCTCTTTAGCACATAAAATGCATGTTCTGCAGGGTTTACAGGGATTATCCTGCCTCTGATTAACTCCTTTGTAAGTTTTGGTGTGTTTTGGGTTATTGCTTTGCTGCAGGATGAAGCATCTTCTAATCAGTCTTGATGTAGAATCATGAGTTCATTGGGCTGATGCCATCATCACTGGTGATTAATGAGGCTGTCCTAGAAGAAGCCTTGCAAGCCCAATCCATGACATCACCTGCACTGTTTCACAGATGAGCGTGTATGTTTGAGCAGATCCTTTATTTCTCCATCACCTCGTTAAAGGTTAATCTTTGTCTCATCAGTCCACTTCAGTTCAGTTAAACTTTGTCCCAGAATTTCCGAGGATTGTCTCTGTGCTTCCAATTCCAGCCTAGCCTTCCTATTGTTCTTGATAATTACATCTTCCGTTGCTCATGAGGTCGTCTGTGAACAGTAGTTTGAGATACCTTCTCTTCGCCCTCTGAAGAAGATTGTTGCTGATGTCACCAACAGCTGTTTTAGGGTCTTTCTTTCCAGCATTTACAATGTTTCTGTCATCAGCTGCAACAAAACACACCTGCCGGTCACATGTTCCAACATTTTTGCTCACATGAAATATTGGGTGGGTTCAGACAAAACGTGCTATCTCGTGAACTTTGGATAAGATTCACATGTAAATACCTGGAAATAAAAGCTGAAATTTTTTTGTGCCATATTCTTTTAATGTCAAACACAAATCGTTTCAGGCTATAGCAAAAATAAAGGGATTGGCCTCATTGTTCCAATACTTTTGAAGGTGTAACTTTTGCTATCAAAGATTTCAAAGTGCACAAGAAAAAAAGAGGATTACAGATACAGCGAAGGAGGACATGCAGAGGGTTGGTGTGAGGGTTAGGTGAGATGGAGGCAGATGATCTGCTGGGGCTCAGCGGAGCTGTTTATACATAACTCATTTATGGTGCAATATCAACTTTGGACACACTCCCCCATTCATTTGAATGGGGGAGTGTGTCCATGCTTTTGAATGGTACTCTATGTGAGGCCACTGCTACAAAACATGTCCTAGACCAAGCTTGACTTCTATTTTTTGATGGTAAGCTTTATAAAAGTAAAATATTCATGTGACTTTAAATTACAATGTGCTGCTGCTAAGTGTAACAGACGTCCTTGTACTTCATGAACTATGGTGATGCACATGGCAAAATAATTAAACATCTTTCTCAGAGAGAGTGGTGAGCAGTAGGAGGCTCGGAGGCCTGCTACATACTCTCTCCCCAGTTACTATTCACAAGAATTCATTGCTACCACCAGTGGAGCCTTGATGCCATTACTTTTTGTACCTGATTGGTCGTTCGCTGGCACCATATAAACACACAGTTGGGCCGAGCTGAGCTGTGTGGTGTTGCTGAGGTAGTTTTTATGCAGATCAGACAGCACAGGATAATTTTGGTAAGACCCTGAGCTGGGACTCTTTCAGCTTGGCCAAAAATCACAACAATCTGTTTGTTCTGTGTGTTTTTAGCAGCTGGCAGCACACACAACATCACTCTTAGAAACAAACCTTTTTGTAAAATAGCTGCTCCACAAATGCTTGAAGAATGTATAAGGACCATCTTCTGTAGATGACTGTCTTTAGCTAACTTATAATTGAATACATTGCACGTGTTTTTCTTTTTAAAGGACATGTATCCTGCTTTAAAATCCTTCCTTTTCATATGTAAATCATTCCCTGTGGTCTCTATAAAGCAGAGCTGCAATGCTTTGGTCTGAATTCCTGGTTCTTGCAGCTCCACAGACCCTGTTACACCTGCTCTGATTCTTAGAGCAGCTGGTTTTGGTCTCTTTAAAGGTGACTGAGACATTTCAGGCCCCGCCCCCCTCCAGGTCACAGGTTGTTCCACTCCACCTTGTTCGGCCATTTTTGTAGTTTGATAGCAGCGATACGATTAGCTACTGGCAGAGAAACAAGGACTTTCCCCCCTGATGTGAGGACATTTCTGAGAAAAATAAAATGTAACCAGGCTCTGATGCCAGGGAGCGATGTCAGGAATCGTGTGGGTTAATACACCCAACAACCGAACATTTTGACTCGTCTACGTGCAACTTCGGCGTAACTGAACTGGAAAAAAATCATGAAATTAGTTAGCAGGAAGTCCATGACCTTGTTTAGCAGTTAAACAGTAAATAATGTGACGTAACAGAAAAGAAAACTTAACAGTGAACAGAGAAAACTGAACAGACTGAAAATTATGACCCAAAAAGAATATAAAGATATCTACGCAGCACCAGGAGAAAATACATTTCCATTTCCTGCACTGTTACACACTCAAAGTACACAACAAAATGTATTTAAGGGCTAAAAAAGTGGATTTTGCAGGATACGTCTCCTTTAAGTCTAACTTGAAGGAGGGTTTGCCCATAATTTTACATGAATCACATTAAGTATTGAAAAATGTAACACTGTATATAACCTGACTATTTTCCCTCATTCTGTAAATGCATGACCAGCTATTATGCTATTCTACACACTATAATTTGCAAGAGACCTCCAGACAGACACCAAGAAAAGTTGCTTACTTGGAGCCAGCTAGAGGCAAAGGACAGAGGACTCTGGAGGTCTTTTGTTGATGGGAGTGAAGGACTAAAAGAAAGAACTCAAAGGATTTTTGTTAATACAAACCACACAGAGACATTCACACAGCCTTTAATTCTATGTCTTTAAGTACTTTCTAACATGAACACACTCACGCACCATGGGGCAATTTGGGGGTTCATTATCTAGCCCAAGGATACGTGGCATGCAGGCTGGAGAAGCCAAGGATCAATTAGCAAACAACCTTCTTTGAGACAAAGCTGTAGAGCATGCAATTGTAGGGAAAGAAAAACTAATGTAAATACATTTTATGGAGACACTGCACTATAGAACACAATTAACAGGGTCAGCAAAAGGTTGCTACTACTTCAAATCTCAAAAGATGTCTCCCACATTACCAATGTCAACAGCTACCCAATTAGGAACGCTATCAAACTGAGCAGTGTTAGCTTAATCACATGGAGGATAATAAAGGTTAGATTCATTTGTGTAAAAATGTCTGTGCTTTGAAAAGGTTGGATGGTGAAATCATTACAAAGGTCTGAGACTCTTTGCCTGAAGCTGAGGCTGTTTATTTGATTTTGTATTTATCATGTTCCTGGGTCTTAAATGCCTTGTGAAATTCTTTGGTGTTTCCAGGCAGTGCAGTCAGCATGAAACAGAAAGAAAGAAATTATCCCTTTTCTAGTTAAGTGTTTTTGGCTCTTGATTGTATACACACACACGCACGCACACACACACACACACACACGCACACGCACGCACGCACACACACAGAACGGTTTCCATCACAGCAGAGTATGTTACATTAACTTGTATTTATTTCCCAATGAATGACCGTGAGCGACCTTTAGAACTGGCTTACAGTCTCACAACTAGTTGAGAAATTGTGTCTGATCACATAAAAGAAATGTGCTAATACTTCTGTAGATCTGACCAGAAAGTGTGATAATCCAACCAGCACAGAGAGTAGGAGAAAGGCAGAGAAATCAACATACACGTACAAAAAATACACATATTAATAGAATTGCATTCAGTTCTACAAAGTCCCAAACACAGAGTCGTGAAAATGAAAGTTTGGCAGCTTTTCAATTCAAAGCTTTTAAAAATCATCCAGGCCTTACCCAGTCTTACTCGGGAGCCAAGGCCAGTAGTTGGCTGTTGGTGGCCACTGGTTTGTGCGATGATCGACGGGGAGAATCTTTGGTGAAGCCTCTTCAAAGACGAGCTGGCTCTGCTGTCCTGAAGTCATCTGCTGTGGGAGTTGAGGTGGCATCCACTCCATGGATGGCTTGACCATAAGCTGCCTGTAGTTCCTGGAAAGCACTGAAAGCACTGACATCAGGTAGATGTGGATCAGGAGGTACTGTGATGTGTCCACAGAAACTCTCTTTACATAGTTCTGACTTGTCGTCAAAGGAAAGGTGGTCAGGAGGCTCTGGCCTCCTTCTGCTCTTTAGTGAGGTTCTTGAAGTCAGAGCATTGATTGAAATGATGCTGAACATTATGGCAGTAGGAGCAGAATTTATTTGGCTTCTCTGGGTTAGAGATGGGAGGTGATGGCTGCTTAGGAGGTTCTGATTCCTTGGTTGGAGGGTCATAACCTAACAAGACAGTGGTAGTCCTTGCTGCCGATCTCCACCTGGCTCTGACACCTTTCTCACGATCCACCCGTGGCTCTCAAGGTTGCTGAATGCGGACTTCGTACTCGAGCCACTCTGTTATATCTGGTAAGTTTGGGATGGGTGTCTGAAACACTGACACTATAGTCTAAGTGAGTGTTTCTCCAACTGTGGGGCGTGAACGACCAGGGAGAAAAGTCATGCGTAACAAATGTTGAACATCGGATTAATTCTCATGACGGAACAAGGAAACGTTAGCAGGTACGTTAGCAGAGCAGCTAGCGAAACTCTCCACTGTCACAGTCTGCTGTGTGCATAGAGCCGTCGTGCCACCGTGATCAGTAATAAGATGTCCTAGCTTTATGGACCTTTGTAATACAGTAACAGTAACCTATTTTTCCAGGCAAAAATCTTCTGAATGAGTGCAATGGCATTTCCTCCCTAACTTGTGCACTTCCTGCTTCAAGGTGCGCATTTGAGAGTCATACCAGGGAGTCAAGCATCTCTGATTTGTTGCCTTCGTTTTCTTCCAGTGTCATGCATAGTGAGGATGCAACACTATTAACAAGATAACTGATAACACTCCTTGGATATTCAACTTTCCACCTGTCACCCTCTCATTAACACTAGGGATGGCACGATACCACTTTTTTATGTCCGATACCGATCTTTTACCTTTGGATATCTGCCGATACCGATATAAATCCGATCCTTTTTTTAAAAACAAACAAACAAAAAAACAATTGTTTTTAAATGCCTGGATACATTTTACATAGGTCATCAATCTCTCACACAACAAAATCAAAATCTTTTAGTTGTCCCATGTAGGTCCCATGTTTGACTCTGTGGCATTTTTAAAAAAAACAGTTGATAAGCTTTTTGTTTTTCTTTTAATATGGTAATGTTTTTACCATGATGTTTTTTATGGGGTTTTTTTGATCGCAGCGACGCCCGCGCGGCATGAGAGGGTTGTTTTCTAACTCCTGATCCCCCTCCATTCCAGTAGGTGGCGGTAATGCAGCTCTAAGCTGGTGTGGTCAACTGCAAACCCTCAAGAAGAAGACGACGGCCGAGAGCTAATGCAGCTAATGTGACCGAAACGCTATTTATTGGATCGGATTACATTTTTAAATTCCTTCCGATATCCGATCCAGTAATTTAGGCCAGTATCGGACCGATACCGATACTGATATCGGATCGGCGCATCCCTAATTTACACACATGCAGTCTTTCGTGCTTCTGTTGACTTTCATTTCTGTTCTCTCCAGTGCATACCTGAACCTCTGCAGGCTCTCTTCCACCTGCTCCCTGCCCTTGTTACATATTACAATGTGATCTGCAAACATCATAGTCCCCAGAAACTCCTGCCTGACCTCATCTGTCAATCTGTCCATCATCACTGTGAGTAAGAAGGTGATCAAAACCAATTCCCGATGCAATACCACTCACCCACTGCCTTGCTGTCCTCGTGCATGTCCTGCACCCCCCTCACATCTCTGCCACTCCTGACTTCCTCATGTGGTACCACAGAAGGTTAGAAGAAATTGTCTTTGTCACAGTGCAACTCCTGATGTTCTTCAACAACATGCTCAAGGCAAACCTGACATCTGTAGTGCTCGTTCTCGGCGTGAAACCATCCTGCTGCTCACTGACCATCACCTCTCTTCTTAACTTAGCTTCAGGGACAGCAGCACATGACCCTTGTTCTTGAAAATTAGTACCAGTACAATTTTTCTTGATTCTTCAGGTATCCTCTCACTGTGTCAAACAATCGGGTCAAAAGGTTCACTGCCCTCTCTCCTAGACATCACCTTTCCACTCTTCATCCTCTTCATAGCTCTCCTCACTTTCTCCTTACTGATCTTCTGCACTTCCTCATTCACTAACTGTCCTCCATCAGTATTCTCCCACTCTCATATTCTTCATTCATCAGCGCCTCACAGTTTTCCTTCCATCTTCAGAGTGCACTGTCTCTCCTGGTTAGTACATTTCCATCTCTATGCTTAATTACCCAAACCAGCTCCACACCTTTGCTAGTCTCGCTGTCTAGTCAGTCTATGCAAGTCAGTGTCTCCTTCCTTAGTGTCCAACCTCACCGCTCTCTTTGCTGCACACCTAGCCTCCCAGAGGATACACCAAACACCTTCTTGGTAGTTTCTCTCAGCACTACAGCTGTATTTTCCAGATATTCCAACTCCACATAATATATTCCTGTCTTTTTCAAAAGTTTACACCATCAGTACATGAACTGCGAATTGAACCGTGTTCTTCCCTGTGCTGCTTTACTCATTGGTGATACTTCTTCAGAGCTGACAGAGGACTCAACGGACACCTCAGACTTCAGTCTATGATTACAGTTTATGCTGATTATAGTTTTCAGTGGGGTTATTGCTGGGTTTCATCGCAGCCACCTCACCACACTACAGGGTGTTGTCGAAAGAGTAGCCAGGATTTATCCTCAGACAGACGGATATATTTCATCACCTTTGGTTCTGGACAGAAAAGCCTGCGGTTCATGGCTAAACAGATTTTTTTGTTGAGACTGGAGTTATTGTACACTCCAAGAGACACAAGCTCAACACTAAACAGAGATGGGAAGTTCGTTCCTGTGTAAATAATCTAATCTCTGCTCCTACAGTTTGGTTGGATTTTGAACTTATTTCAACATTTCCTGGTGTACCAAACTTTTAATAAAAGGGTAGAAAACAAATTAGTACAAAGAGAAAAAAAAAGTTGATGGTTGTTTGCCTTTTTATGCTAGAGGAAAAAAGACACGGGACCACATCAGACAAGAAAACAATGCCCACAGCTTATAATTATGTTTGAAATGTGGTAACTTGAATATTGAGATTTCCAATTAGTTTCAAAGAAGACAAGGGGGAAAAAGCCTTAAGGAGATATAAGCCTTTGCTTCACATGGTTCCACTTTACAGGCTTGAAGAGAAACAAACAAATTGCACCTCATTTGGTTGGGCTGGGTATTTATAACTGCTTTTGGCTGGCAAAGCCACAGCACACAATCAATTGCATGCTCGAGAACAGCACTGACTGGACAGCGTGCGCGCACACACACACACACACACACACACACACACGGGGGGGGGCAGACACACAGAGAGATTTTTTACAGTATGCAGTAGTTTTACATGAGAACTGTTTTAAATGAAACGGTCCTTTTTGTTTGCGGCCTGGCTTGACTCTAACACGACTGAGTCAGCAAGTTGCTAAAGCAGTAAACTTACTGGCTGGTTGTTCCCTGGGAATATACTCAGTACACTGAATACTGATTACTGCTTTCCTGAAGTTTTTCTTTTTTTCTTTTCTAAGATTCCTGCCCTGCAAGAAGCAGTTGAAATATCCTATCCAGTGTCCTGAAACATCTGAAATCCTCCCACCTTCCTTTTCTCAGAGTGTGTGTGGGCTTTGAAAGACTTACTTCCACTCTGTGTGTCTTTGAAGGTACCAAACAGATGGTCATTTGTTCTTGCTGATTCTCTTAGCGCAGCCAATGTACCATGAATGCCATGTTACTGTATGTTCCTCTCTTTTTTTTAAAGGAATAATGATATTAGAGATTAAATGATTTAGTGGTGCAATTTAATAAAAGAAAGAAGAGAAAGAAAACTATGAAAGCAAAGCAACAATTAAAATGCTAACTTTGATGCTCCAGCATGCACAGTCCAAAACCAAAAGGTGTTTTAAGTCAGTTTGTTACTTAATAAAAACTGTTTTTGCTGCAGTTTATGACAGTTCAGTTTATGACCATTTAATTGTTTTCATAATTATTCAGTAACAGCCTTTAACACCGAGCGTATCACCACACTTGCATGACTGTAATTACACAATGATTTGTCCTATTGGAAAAGCTCAAATTGTGCTTCACAGCCAACATGTGCTTATGATTATTTCAGTCGCACTGTTGCAGGAAGCCTGTGAACATTGTGACACATTTGAAACATCACGTTGGTGCTAAAAGATTAAACAGGTTTAAATTAGAACAGCAAAGAAAAACAGGCTTTTTTTTTTTTGCTCCCTAGAAAGATGAAGCCATCGTCCATCTCTAGTAATATAACATTTCTCCACGGTTGCAGCAAGTCAGAAATATTCATCATTGTGTACATTTACTACTCTTTGTTCACAAGGCTGCCATCTTGGATCATCTCTGACTTTTTGAGTCTGAAATCTGACTTGAGCAGAATTCTGAACTCAGGATTTCCACCTTCCTACCAGTCCCACATGTCTTTCATGTCTCAGTGCTTTGAGTTTTGTTTCCTGTATCCGGTCACCTGTCAGCCCTCAGTGTGTATATATAATGATGTCTTGCTGGTAACTGTTATATTCCTGCTCATCCTCCTTAGTTATACACTTTATGTCCTTGTCTTCCTCCTGCATTTGGAATCTTTTTGATTAATCTTTGGCTTGGATTGGATATTTTAGAAGTTCACCATCCCTGCAGCTGCATCTTCAACGTCCTACACTCCAGACAAATTGACAAAGACTTGCAAATGAAATCAAGATACTAAGAATAATTCAACCTCGTGTCTGAGTCTTGGTTGCAGGACCATTAAAACACCCTTAAAGTTTACAGGATACTGACACTGTGTGAAAGGGAGGAGGTACGAGCCAAATGATCGTGTTGAGACGGTGGAAATCAGCCTCACACTCACCCACAGAGAAACATTTACCCACAGAAAACACAGGCAGGCCTTTGATTTTTGTTCCCTGGAGAAGGACTAAGCAAGCAATTAGTCGTGACTCAAAAACTTTATGATGAGAGAAAGCTGTTGTAAATAGTAAAAAGGGAAAAAATGGCTAATTTTTCAACCTGATGAACCGCTACAAATTGTGATTACGTCTCCATTTGTCATCATATGTTAGCCAAAGGAGAAACATAACAAAACAAAACAGGATATGGACTCATCATCACAGGGCAGTCAAGAAAAAGCTATTTTAACTTAATCTATAGAAATTCTAATTGATTGATTGATCGATTGAAGTTTCTCTGAATATTAGAGATGACAAGAATAATTTAGAACTACTTTCTTGTACCTTCAAACAAATAATGATCTGAGCAGGAAACTGGATAACCCGCCTCAGCATCACCCTGTGGACATAAATGAAGGCCCCACTTTGTGACCATAAGAATAAATATATGAGACAATTAAAATGGGCAAAACCAAAAAAGATAATCAGAGAGAATTCTGGAAGATGATTGATCAATTTTGGTCGCCAAGTCTTCCTTATAGGTCAGTGAATATGTATCCTAAACTAAAACACACAAGTTATGCAAATGTCATCATTAGAGAGTATTAAGTGAAACTGAATGGACATCTGCACAGGTATGAGTCTCCAAAACTGTAACTTTATTTGGACAAACCTTTAGCTTCTGTGGTGCAACTGAAAACGTTCTTCAAGCTGCAAATAAACCAGAACTGGTTACATGAATGTCCCCTCTGGTAGGGAAGAAGCCTGAGTTGGTGTCGGCGGTTGAGAGATGCTGTTTAGATACATTCAGGCTCATCTCAATGCTCGGGTTCTGGAACCAGCCTCCTGCAGAGGGGCTGAACTCTGGACTTGAACCTCCAGGTTCCAGTTCGGTGACTGTACCATGTGAATGGCCTGACCAATCTGAACCCAAATGTTGCTCGAGCACTTGGCACAAGAACTGTAGGCTGTACGTTGGTGATCAGCTTTGTACCTGTGCCATTGGATTTCAGTCATAGGCTTTGAGCATTTGGTGGAAGAGAGAAGCAGAAAAGTTGGACAGTGAGATTGTCCTGGGAACGTTTTGGCAAAAGCTGCTGTGCAGGTTTAATTTGAGCATTTATTCTCTTCCACGTGCTCCATTGTCAGATTTGTAAAATGTGCAAAAAGATGCAATTTAAATGTAAAGGATGTACATATGAATATCACTCAAGACAAGATATTTACAAAAGATTTTACAGAATTCTGCTGAGGAAGATGGACACAAGAAGAAAGAGAAAAGAAAATCATGAATCACATCAGAGCATGGAAATGGTTTGGCATATAGCTTTTAGGTCAGTCTGATGTAATTGTGCAAACATAGAAAACGAGAACTGTTGAGGAAGAGAGTAAAATAGCTCCTGGATCACGGCTGCAGTCCATGGAGTTCTCCTTGCTTTGCCACTCTAAAGTCAGATGGCGCTTTAGTGCTGACTGCAGCAAAGTAAACGCTGTTATGGTTTCGGATTTATTTCCATTGCCATGTATTGAGGACTGTATTGACAATGTTGATTATGTCATTTATGTTAATAAACTGGATCCTCTTAATGGCTATTGGCAGGTCCCAGTGACAACAGAGCTGGGTGATGTGGATATCTGTTCTTCCAGCTGGGCTGAATACATCACGTCCCTGATGCTCAACCTGGCAAAGTGTGAGTTTGGCAAGGCTACCACGATGTGCTTTGGTAAGGAGGTTGGCTGGGGTCATGTTCGTCTCATCAGTGCCGTGGTTTCTGATATTATTGCGTTCCCTGTGCCGTTGCGTGAGCTGCGCAGGTTCCTCGGCATGGCTAGCTATTACAGATGCTTCTGTAAAAGCTTCTCACAGGCACCTCTCACTAATCTGTGCAGCCCAAAACAGCCACTCCTGTGGAATGATGACTGCCGTCATGCCTTTGAATGCATCACTTATTACTGATGCCAGTAATATGGGCGCTGGAGCAATACTCTTACTGGGTGATGTTCGAGGAATCAGATATCCTATTTGCTACTTCTCTGAGAAATTTATTAAACACCAAGTAAGGAGTTCTTGATTTTCTTCAATAGTTCCATAATCTCAGCACTGCATCACTGTCTGCTTCTGCGAGTCGAAGGTCTTTAGTCAGTTTGTGCTTGGCAGGTGCAGCCAGTAACAATAATCATGAGCAGTATGTGCTGTTAGTGTTTCATAAGTGGGAAGAAGAGCAGGATCCCTTCACAGGTAAATGGAATGATCCTTGGTTAGCTCGCAGCATTCCAGGTCCGGGAGGAAATTCTGGTTCCATCTCCAGGGAATTTCAGCAGTATTAAGAAAATCCAGACTACATAATAATAAAATCTTTATTATATACTATACAGTCGTGGTACTACAACCATCATGTTTGGCAGTATTTCAAAACTCAGATTCAAAGTTCTGTTTACTCCTAAGCGTGCTCAGTGTTTACGGAAGTCAGTTTGTTTTCTTTCGTGCATCCGGGTAACGGGACGCTGAATAGTGACGTTTGTGGAGTATCGATGACATGCAGGTCGGATCAATGCGACCCGGCCGCGCACACACAGGCTGCGTTTGAAAAGATCGGATCTGTGTTGTTCAGACTGTTACGATCAGATCGGATCCAGGTCGCACGAGGGCAAAAAAATCTGAATTGGGTCTCTTCAGGCTGCAGTGTGACCGTAGCCCTAAATTATCTCTGGGCATCACTCTGATATTATTTAGCATATACAATGCCCGACTCATGCAACATGTTGAGATTGTGGAAAATCTGACTGTGAATCTGTAACTTTGAACCTTTGAACCTTTGAACCGTCTCAAACTGTGGTCTCGAGATCTGCACAATGCTTATGCAGAAAGTTTGGCCCGTTCTCATTTTGTTCTTGCCTTCTTCATTTCTTCTACTGCTCACTGGGTGTTGAAAAGCTCACCGCTTCTTTTTTATGTAATCTATTTAATCAATCCACATACCAGAGAATACATTTTGTGTAACACTGAAACAAGCAAAATAATATCACAGCATTTCTTCTGTCAGCTGTTTAAAGCAGTTTGAGGGTTGATATGAAAACGCAGCTTCAGATTAGTCACAGTTACTGTGGTCCCAGCTCTCAAAGTCATTAAGATAATTACTATCATCTTCTTCAGGTTTTATACTGTAATTAAGCAAGAGAGGAGAAGAATAGTAATTTGGCCACAGCATGAGCCAATGAGGACATCAAATAAGAAATATCATTATTTACTGTGTGATTTCAGCAAGTAGCCAGGCACTAAAAGGGGGGGTTGATGTTTGCACTGACATCTACATACGAGGATAATTGCTGCTCTCCGGCTGGATGATGATACGGCACAGAACTGATTATACTGTCTCACTGCTGACTGAAAAAAAAAGATGGATAAGAAGACTGTCTGATCTGCTCATACAGGCATATGCACAAAGAGTGTGTGTGTGTGTGTGTGTGTGTGTTCCAATGTAAGTGCACAGGTATGTCTTGACACTTAAGACATTGACTTGCAATAATTTATGCACAACTACAACTTGCCTAGCAACCTAAAAGTTACTTTAATGTATTTAAGCTTTACATGTATTTACCTTATAATTTAAGACTTTTTCCTCATATTAGAAAGCCACGCCCTCTTAATGTATGGATTTAGATCCCCACAATATAAGTAATACTTGGACTACGCACGCAGCTGTGCTTCCTCAGCAACGAACTTCATCCACCCTCCTGGAAATACAATTACTACTTGCTGAATCCTGTCTTCTGCCCTAACCTTAAACCAAGTCTGTGTATTAAAATATGGTAATTAACGTTATGGGTACTTCACAGTGTGACTGTAAACAGATTTATGCCCCCACAACATAGCATTACACATAAATACACACAAACACAAATCCTGCTCTCTTGCTATGTCGCAGTATGACTGACTCATTGAGAACAAATGAGCGCCGACAAGCTTCATTAACAGGGAACAAAGAGCAGAGGAAACCACACCAAGGACACATGTTTCCAACCATCACTGGCTGTAATTTGGAGTTCCAACGGGCAGCAAATCGGAAATGCACAAGATCCCAAATCCAACAACAGCCGTTTTAAAAAGTCAGCATCCGCAAATCTGACTAAACTTTCTGAACTTTATCATTGGGAATTTAAACAATTTGCTTGACAATGGGTTTTATTTGAGTGCACTTTGTCGGCTGAAAGATGAACTGAGCGTGTTACAGATAAATGTGGCTAAAAAATGAAGTTAAAAAAAGGGAATCTTCAGCTTGTGGACCTTTTCATTTTATTTTGAGTACTTATCCATTTTAAGTTTTTAAACAGTTTGTTACCCCAAATGTCTGAATAATTTTACGCTCCACTAGTTACCCGAAAAGATACAAGTTATCAACCAAACTTAAACCCAAAGTATGTCCATTCAATGACAAAATATTCTCAGTAGTAAGTGATTGAATGTCATGTCGTTATAGTGTAAAGCTACACGCTGAACAGCTCTATTTAATTTGATTGAAAAGGGAATTTGTGGCAAGGAAAAAAACATCTTTGTTCCCCATAAAATGATGTATTTGCTGAGAAAATACTCTTCTAAAGGCATATCCTGACAGTCACTTTGAGTCTGTGACTATGCAGTTCCCATTTATCTAGATTATAAATACTGTATAGCCTCCCCTCAGCCAATGAATAGATTTAATCCCAGTGAAACAGAAGCAGCCTGTTCTGTTGTTGGTCTTCCAAGGACAGCAGAGAATTCAGGCTCTCTTCCCGACAGTTATCCAGGGCCCCTCTGACCTTGTGTAAAATTCCTGAAGGACATCCTGGAAAAGAACAATGACCGAGAACAAAGCTAGACAGCTGTTCCCAAGCTTCTGTCCACCCCGTGCTCAGCAATGACGTAATACAAGGATGATCTAACACTA
Source organism: Andinoacara biseriatus (assembly GCA_015108635.1). Taxonomy (NCBI): domain Eukaryota; kingdom Metazoa; phylum Chordata; class Actinopteri; order Cichliformes; family Cichlidae; genus Andinoacara; species Andinoacara biseriatus. The sequence goes on from VUQJ01043590.1 coordinate 14,554, forward strand.
ACACTGAGCCGCTGTTTACCTCCTCCTCTTCCTGTTTCGACACACTGCTCAGACGGAGGTGCAGAGCTCCACCTTTGTGCACATCTCACTCACAGAGGATTTTATACCCTGTAGCAAAGCTGTTGAAGGTTATTTGATGTGTCACTTGTACTTGGCTGTATTAGAGTTTTGTTGGCACTGCTGCAGCAATGTTGATGTCTTTAATGTTTATGATGTCTTTGCTGTTGTCTTCCTGGGTCAGTTTTGTGTTTTTACGAGTTATTTTGTTTTGGTTTTGAGAATGATTTATGTTTGAGTTTGTTTCTTTTTTTGTAATATCGGTCGCACATATTCAGGTTACTATTTGTTGAATAGTTTCTTTGGTTTTAGGGGTCTCAAACTCGCGGCCTTCGGGCCACATCCGGCCCCGCCCCCTACTTCCGGTCCGCGATTTGATGTAAAACATATAAGACTTTTTGGCCCTTTAAGTTAAATGTTTGACATTTCGATTTCCCCTCCAATTAAGAGGAGTTAGCGAAATGTCAAAAAAAGTAATTTAAAGGGCCAAAAAGTCTTATATTTTTGACGTCAAATCGCGGACCGGAAGTAGGGGGCGGGGCCGGATGCGGCCCCCGGGCCGTGAGTTAAAGACCCCTGGACTAATTGCTTTAATATAGAACTTTTGAAGTCTGGTCCATTTTATATAGAAGTTTTGAGAGCCACAGAAAATGGAGTTGAATTTTCAGCTCCTGTTGTTGGTTAGCTCCCTTGTGTGATCCATTCTGTTCCAGTCTAGTCCAACTTTCCCGTCTCATTATGTTGTCTCCAGCTGTGTTCCCCACCTGTTACTTCTCCCCTCGTTATTGTCTGAGTCAACCCTCGTCCTGCATCATCCATGTTGTTGTGTGTTGCTCTTGCTCAGTTGTCTGCCTGTGTTTGCAAAGTAGGTTCTGGATGTTTCTTAGCTTGGTGTCCTGTTATCTTGTGGACTGAGAAGCATTGAAGCTTATTTAAAGTTTATTCCTGTCCTGCATTTGGCTCCATAAAACTTTGTCCTCCAGAGACAATAAAAACAAATACAAAACGCAGTACACTGCACTTGTCAAGCAATAAATACATTTTAAGATGAGAGACATAAGCCTGTCCCAGCTGACACAGGGCGAGAGGCAGGGCACACCTGAACAGGTCACCAGCCTGTCGCAGGGCCAACGCGGAGAATCAGACAACCATTCACACCTGTGGGCAATTTAGATTGACCAATTAAGCTAACGGCAGGAAGTGCACGTCTTTGGGCTGTGGGAGGAAACCCACACAGACACGGGGAGGACATGCAAACTCCACACAGAGAGGTGGGATCGAACCCAAATCTTCTGGATGTTATTGTAGCTGTGAGGCAGCAGTGCTAACGCCGCACCACGGCTCTCTGGGCTGGACTGTTACGCTGCTGAATGGGAGAGACTAACCTGTGCACGTGCACGTCTTCTTTGCAGAGTGGGAGTGATGCTGGCTGCTTATTGTTGTTAGTGAGCTTAACTCTGAATTAAGTAATGTTCACTCTAAACACTAAGTGTTTTGCATTTTTCATATTGGAAGTAAGTGTTACTTCATAAATACAAGTTATGAGAGCATATTTTTGATAACTAATTACAGTTAACTATTATATGCAAGCCAGGATAGCTATTGGATTTTACAGTGTAGAGGCTGTTTGAGTTTGCATGTGTCTGTGACCACATGACCACAAATCACTGCGAGCTGCATCATCTTCTGCTGTTTGTCATATTCAAAACTAAGATTTCATTTTTCCTTGAAATGCTGTCGTTCTCAACTATCTTCATAGTAACTGAAGGACTGTTGTCTTGATTTAAGTAACATCCATCTTTCCTGGATTTACAATGAATAGCAATACAACAAATATAGTTAAAGACAACAACAATTAAACGAGCCAATAACAGGCCTGCCTACAAATGGCTCAGATGAATATGACATGATGGGCTCTAAAAAGATGTTTGATGGGTCAAGAGAGTTTTTTTTGTAATCAAAGTTTTAAAAAAAATGAAGGTGAATGTTATTGTTTGTTTATTACTGTGGACAAAAACTGATTGTGTTTGTAAACCTTTCAAACTTTATTTCCTGATCTCCATGAATATGAGAAGCTACATTGTTTAAGACCCAATTTATAATAAAAAATGTATCCTTTACTTCACAGAAAGGACAAGAGTTTCTTCTGATATAGTTCCCACCTCTGCTGACAGTTTGAGCACTATATAGATAATTTTGTTGCTGCTCTCAGAGAAATCTGGATGGATTTAATGGACCATCCCTTCTATTTATTTGACTTGACACATCTGCTCAAACAGCCAAAAATGCAGAGCCGAGATTGTTTATTGATGTACAGAACCATCTGCACTAAGAGCTTTTTTATCTTCCTGAAAACCAGGTTTCATCGGGGCCTCTGTTACAACAATAAAAGTAGGGTGAATCCCGTCTTCTTGAAATACATACAGTGCAGTCACCACTGAGCTTTGGCACCATGCTGCTGCTCTCCACTGAATCAGCTGGACTGCAGGAAACAATAACAGCAGAGCCCAAACTACAGGATCTATGGAGTGTGTGTGTGTGTGTGTGTGTGTGAGACATTTAAAAAGAATAAAGCTGAAGATTATTGATATTGTTGAAATTAGAGATTAGAATTAGTATAGGATGGTCATCGTATCATCCACACAGCGATGTAAGGAATGAAATAAACTTTTCAGGTTGAAATCAGAACTTATATATCGTTCTTCTCTCTTGCCCTCCAGCAATGCAGATGGCATAATTATGTCTGCATGTACATCTGAATGGCAGCAGATATTTTCCAAGTCCTCCACAATCATTTTTGTAACACTTGGTGGATAGTCCTAACGTTTTATTGGTGATGTTTTCCTCTGGAGAGATTTTGCAAGCTCTTTGCTTAATGTGAAGAAGTTTCTAAAGCAGCATGTGTGCAGGTAGACCGGACAGGTCACTTGTTATAATACCCAAAACAGCTGACAGTGGAATATTTAGCCGTGAGGAAATTGGACTGTTCCACAGGTATCATCCTATCACGGCACCGCGCTGGAACTCATTGAGCTCCTGAGAGCGACTCGTTCTTTCACTGATGTTGGTAGCAGCAGTTTGCATGCTGAGGTGTTTGATTTATACACCTGTGGAAGAGACTGGAACACCTGAACTCAGTTATTTAGATCGGTGACTCATATCACCATCTACCATTTTAAGAAAAAAAATAGATTTGAGGGGAGAAACATCTTAAAACCATTGGGACAGCTGGAATCGTAAGTGTGCTAAAAAAACAGCTGTAGGAACATTTGCAGCTAATTAATTTAGCAACAGGTCAGTAACATAATTGACTATAAAAAGAACATTTAAAAGAGGCAGTTTCTCAGAAGTAAATGTGAGCAGAGGTTTGATAATCTGCAAAAACTTATGTGAACGTGATTCAGAAATCCCATTATTGTTTTAGCAAATCTGGAGTCTGGAGTCCATGTATTCCAAATAAGAATAGAAGAACCATCCAGCTTATCTCCACTCAGTTATCAACCGACTGTCTGATGGTACAGATCAAAACTGCTGCTCCCTGCTGGCTGTCAGCCAGCTACCAGCTGCTGGGAGTCCCTCCTCCTCCTCCGGGGTGAATCTGTCTGCTGCAAACACGCTGCAACTGCAGAGTGTCACAGAAACTTTGACTTGCAGAGGTTCAAATTGTTTTAAATATTTTCTCCTGCTGAAATATATAAACTTTTGTTTTGCAAATGTAAAGCAGATGGATAAAACTTTACCAACAATTTGAACATTCAGACATTTTGCACTGCAAGATACCCTGTAAATCACCAAAACTTAACAATGAACTATGAAGTACTCAAAAAAAAAAGCATTAACTTTATGGACATGCAGGCAGGGAAAAGGTCTTTGTAATGTAAATGTGACTGAAGCAGCAAGCCTCATGGTGCCTTGAAGACTACCAAAAAAATTACATCTAGACCACTGAGTGAATTCCCTGAATTTACAACTTGATCATCAATTTTGTAGGATAGTCTGAGTTTTCATGAATGCAGCCTGGAAACAGTTTCTGATTAAGCTGACCCGAATAAACTGAACAGGCCAAAGCTAACGACTAACTTATCAGATCGTTCCAGGTGAAAAATGACACGGTTCTTCTTGTCTGCAGGAAGTGTTTTATTTCAGTCCTGATCACTGAGAGGCGCAAAACTTTCACTGTGATGCAAATGATGCACAACAGCCGAGCAACAAGCACTAAAACAAGAAAAGCAAAAATCATTCTAACTCATTTTAAAATTATAAAAACTGTTTTTTTGACAGTGCTCTGTAAATATTTTTGGTCAATTCCTCCAAAGGCTCTTTGTCTGCAAAGGTAGTTTTTGGCCTGAAAATTACTGTAGCGATTTACCGCCGATATGCAGTATCTATGCAGCTCTTTTTTTTTTTTGGAGCGTGCAATTTATATTTAAAAAAAAAAACACAAAGTGGTTTGTGGCAGGCAGTTTATTGCATTTTAAAACTGCAGTGCATTAATTATTTGTAAAACTGGTGATAGGAAATCTATGTAACCCTTTATAAATCATGTTATAATTTGCTTATTTTTTTATTGCCAGTCTTAAGAAAGCCGGGAAAAGTGTCAGGAGGTTCCTGCATCTTAAGCCACATTCACACACACTGTGATTAAAAAATATTATAGAGGGATGTCTGTGGTTGGGGCTGAATTTCTGTGTTTGTGGGGGCTGGGAGAGCTGCTTCCATTGTCATTAAGTATGAAAACCAGAAAGAAAACTAATGCTGTGGTAATTTTCTCCTACCTGTCAGCAAACACAAATTTTACAACTTGTAACCAGAGTATCTGTATCTGTTTAATCTGTGTAGCTCAATTAATCTAGATAACGTGCTTCAGTGTAATCTTCATGTGCTTTATCTAAAGCACAATCTCTGTCGAATCAAATTATATCAACATTATTCTCTCAGTGTGCTTTTAGAAATTCTCTTATCCGACTCACTAGCTGTGTCCAAATTCAGGGGCAGCATCCTTTGAAGGACCCGGCCTACGTAGACCGGGTCATTTGCATAGCTTAACCGATTTGCTCAGGTACAAATGAAACACTGAAAAAAACCAAACATCAGCCGTTAGAGATGATCTGTGTGAGTATATCTGTGTTTAACTTCCACTCAGCAGTGAAAGCCAGCAGGGGTTTGACGAGGCTGCTGGTAGAGCAGCTCGCCTTGCTAGCTGACTTGCTAGCTAACGGACATCTCCGAAAACATCGGAGCACTTTTTGCAATTTTGCCATATCTTGATAAAACGAGGAAATATTTGAGGTTTACACATTTACATTTTCACCTGAAAACATCTTAAAAGTTTATATTAAGAAACGCAGAAACAGTCATATTTCAAACTTTCTGGCCGCTCTCCTCCGACATTGTGTGTTTGAGTTTTGATGCGCAATGAATCATGGGATTTGATAGGCCACGAAGGATACACCGGGCCCATCCTTCAAATTTGAGAAAAGGAGGCATTCGTCGACCATAGTAGGAGGAGTCTTCAAGTTTGGACAGCCTTCATCGCCTCGTTGTGCCGTAATCGGTCTATAAATGCGGCCTTCGAAGGATGCGGCCCCTGAACACAGCTGCTATCGGCACGGCTGCTTCTCACACTTTCCTGCTCCGTGTGTCAGACGTCAGATGACTCCTGTTGAATGTCTGTCTTTGAGATCTTGATTGGTTCTTGAGCTGTGAGGCTGCAGCGGTCTTCTTTGGTTTGCTCTTAGACAATGTCATGTGACACCTCATTTTCAGAGTGTCTCCTTGTGCCATTGTTCCCTTACAGCTGGGGGTACACCCTGTGACCATTTATTATTTTGGCCTCATTATCTTTGGTGCACACTGTATTGCCAAAAGTATTTGTTTTTCTGCCATCACATGCATATGAACTTGAGTGACATGCCATTCTTAATCCAGAGGGTTTAATATGATGTCGGCTGGGGTTGTGGTCAGGACATCTAGAGTTTAAGTAAGAGCTCTTTTGGAATGGAAGGAGGGTGCTAGCTTTTCAAAATGTTAAAGTCTTGGCCTTGATTCTCAAGTTCTGTAAGTATACTTTGAAACTAATGCAGGTTCATAACTGTTTGTTGGTGCTTTTAGTTTTAACATTATTAATGGTTCCCATAATTTAGCACTGTTGATAAAGCAAGAGCAAGAGTTTCCATGGTTCAAATCCCAGGCACTGGATATTGGATAGTGCAAAAATATTTTTTAATCACATTAGTTCTCTTCCTGGTTCAGCACAAATAAAACAATGGCTTTTATCACAATAAAAAGGTCTACCTGTACATATGCTGCATTAGAATCTTCTTTTAATTTGGCATTACGCTTGCAAAATCTCTCCAGCAGTTGTGGATGATGGAATGGATAAAATCTGGAAAATAACAGCCAATAAAACAACTGGGACTACCCACCTGATGGTAATCAAATCAAGTGTACAAATATGATTGTGTAATTTGTTTTTAACTTCATAAGGCCTTAGAAATTATCCCATGCTATTCTAAATCACATGTAGACAAAACTATGCCATCTGCAGTGCTGGTGGAAGAAAGAAACTGTGTAAGTTCTTATTTAACCCTGAAAAGACTATTTTATTGCTTACATTGCTATGTGGATCATACAATAATCACCATACTATCAATCTCTGTAATCTTGAGTTTTATTCTTTTAAAATTTCAGAAAATGTCCTCCATAGACTCTTTACTCCAGTTTAGTGAATAATAGGCTCTTCTATTGTTTTCTACAACCCAGCTGATTCAGTGGAATGCATCAGCATGGTGCTGAAGCTCAGTGGTGACTGAACTGTTATGTATTTCAAGAAGGAGAGATTCATCCTGCTTTTATTGTTGTAGCAGAGGCTCCTATGAAACCTTGTTTAAGTCTGCTCCAATCACCAATTCCCCCACCCCCGTGGGTTTTCTCCAGGTTCTCTGGTTTCCTCCCACAGTCCAAAGACATGCAGTTAGTGGGGTTAGGTTAATTGGTGATTCTGAATTCCCTATAGGTGTGGGCATGGTTGTCTGTCTCTCTCTGTGTTAGCTCTGCAACAAGCTGGCGACCTGTGTCTGCCTCTTATCCCACAGCTGGGATAGGCTCCAGCTCCCCCACAACCCTGAAAAAGGATAAGCAGAAGAAAATGGACGGATGTGTGGATGGATAGATGCAAATGGCCTGACAGTGAAGGGCAGTCATGGCAGGCCTTTTGGCAGCCCTGTGAGACAGGGCTGTGTGCACTCTGTTCCACATTGTCTGTGTAGAGAGCCATCAGCCATATTCTCCTGCAAACCTTGACTGCAAATCTGCATAAGACTGGCTACAGTTCCTAAGTGCTGATAAGGTGGGGAAACGATCTTTTTGTGGTGTCATCTTATCGGGATGCCCACTTCGCTGCCTGTCTCTGACATGCTCCCTCATATAGAACATGGCCTTGCCGGCAGAGGAGAGGGAGTTCAGGGATACTGTGGAGCCGGTCCCAGCTCTTTAACAGTTCTTGATAAAAGGTGGAATGTTCATCAGTGGCCATGGTCGCTAGGGACACCAGTTTACACAGGTCAGAAGAGACAGGATGGCGTGGGGGTAGAGCATCTGTTTACAGAACATCCAGGATAAAAATGAGATTACCGGCTATCCAGGACCAGACAGGGAGCCAAATTTTAGATAACACACTTGTTTTGATATAGGCTGTCACTGATTAATTTGCTGACTTAATTTGCAGTCTCACTGGAAAACTCTCAGTGGTACACTCAAATGATCTGAATTTTCTTGGTTCCGAAATTAATCATCATTCATACAATGAAATTCATTTAGATGAACCATCCAAGAGTAGGACAGACAAGGCTAACAAAGGGAAGATGAAGTCTGCAGCCGCAGCCACTAGGGGGCACTGCCAGCACAATCAATCCCAGGAAAGGGAAAACAGAAACAATGGGAGAATTAGTTTAAAAAAAATCATCTTGTACTGTTCCAAAAAAAACACCTCAGCAAAAGCATATCGCACATTCAAAGCCTGGGAGAGCAACATGGTGGGGCGGGAACGGTAGGGATGGGGATGCCGAGAGAAGACAAGAGGGTCAGGGGCATTGTGGAGCCAGGAACTAGCTCCCGTCTAAACAGTTTGCTGATAGTGATGGACGAGCGTCAACGGTCGAGGTAGTCCAGATTCCAGTTTGCATCTGCTGTCACATCGTCCCGGAGAGATATGATTCCCAGCCTCAAAGCTAGCTTGTACCTACTTTATAAAATTAGGTTTGGAGTAGATATTGCTACGATACTTGGTCAAATACCTTTTGGGTGCCAAGTGATACAACAGCTGATTCTAACTTATTTGCTTTTTATTATGTTTAATAATCATCATAAATTATACCCATAATATCTTCATTTTATCAATCCAGTCTGATTGGGATGTATAATTTGGGTGATAATTTGATTAACCCCTCTTGCTAGAATTGCTGTGGGTATACATAGATCTCCATTGAGCAGTGATAAGTTGGGTCTTTACCCTCTTTGTGGATTACCGCTTTGGCTGCCTCAGTCCAAGATGGTGCCATAGTTTCAGACTCTAAAGCATGATGTTTGATGATGGCTTTAAGGTCTTTAATTATTGTATAAAATGTGTTATCATATCCTTTTGGACCTGGGCTTTTATTGTTCTTAATTGATGAAATCACCTGTTTGATTTCCCAATCCTTGATTTATCTAACTCCTTAACTCATTTAAGTCCCTTAAAATACTAGCTAAGGTAGATTTATGTACTATTTATGTTTATATCCCAATTCTTTTACTTTTGAGACAGGTGCGATCAGAGATATTCATGGGAAATATCTGAATATCCACTATTCTGTGCAGCTCTGTCTTTGCAGTAAAAAAATAAATGCATGTTTCTTTGAGTTTGTTGCAGGCAGAGATAACCCTTCTATGCATGATTCATGCCCCGCCATGTGGGATTTAAAGAGCGGGGTTAGAGAACGAAACCAAACAGAGTGGAGTAAACAAAAATGACTACAGCTTTACCAGCGTTTCTCAGCTTGCAGACCCACAGCAGACTTCTGTATGGCCCCGTAACGCCTCAGTGAACACGGCTCTGGTTTTGGCGACACTGCCGGTGTAATCAGGAAAGATAGTGATCTGATTTCTATTGTCGGTCATTGTAGGACCTCCACAGCATCATTGTCATAGTTTGCAATGATGGGCCGCGGCTTCTCCTGGTCTCCCGGTTTTCTAGCGGTGGGAGTGTGGCGCAAACGATGCACCTTTACATCCCGTTTTGTAGTGAGACTACTTCATCAGACCATGTTCATAATCTGCCCTTCATATCTTGGATGTCCACCTTAATATGATTAACTTCTGCTCGGATTGTTTTTGTGCTGTTAGCAATTTCAGACCGAGCCGCTTGCAGTTCTGACTTAGGTGCATGGAACTCCTCTGACAGTGCGCTTTTGACCCCATCCCTGACGATTTTAGAGATCTCCCCTCTCGAGGAGGATAAGTTATCTGCTGTCATCCCTTCTGCAGTCATACCTGGCATTTCAATGGTGGAGGATTTGGGTTGGTCTGGATCACCTGTTGAGATGCTGCCTCATGGTTCTTGCAGGCCGTGGAGTGTTAGCATTCCCTCCGCATTTGTATTTTGGGAGCTTCTCCACCATTCAAGTGATCGCTGCAACAATAATCTGGCTGTGACGCTACGTTGCCCTCCTTGGACTTTTACCCTGATCTTTCTATAATTGTAGCTGTTTTTTTTAAATAAGAAACTACTACTAGTTCAACTGGAGCACTGGAAAATGCATTTTACACCATATCTTGCTCACTAGCGCCCCCATATGTTTAGTGTTTTGAGTAAAAATGAGCTCTTGAACTGTAGATTGAAATGTTAAAACAAAATTAGTGGTCTCAGTTGGCTTTTAGTCCTTGTAGTGGTAAATTTGTAAAGATTTTTCTGTATTTTATTGTGTGTGATTTACATTTTAAGAGTTTATCCCCCCACTCCACCCACCCCGATGAGCTGGTGGAGGCGGCTGGGGAGAGGGAGGTCTGGGCTTCTCTGCTTGTGTTCTTGACCCCGCAACCTGGCCCTGAATAAGAGAAAGAAAATGGATGGATGGTTGGAGTGTATACTTGCTGATATAGCATATGGAAGGCACAGGAAAGTGTGTGTGTGTGTGTGTGTGTGTGTGTGTGTTACTCATCTAGAAACATACATGGCACCAAACAATACTGGGAAGGAGGTGAGCAGTAGCAGGAAGGATAAAGGTGATATTTGTTCTCTTGTCAGTGACTCACTGTGGAAGAAATACAAGGAGAGATACAAACTCAGATAAAGGGAAATGCATGCAAAGACGCACAGAAAGAAACAAACTGAGAGAAAAGCACCAACACAACTGCAGTGTTTTCAAAGGGGCTCCCTGATCT
>VUQJ01043595.1:0-27213 GCA_015108635.1 Andinoacara biseriatus
ATCACACACTGGGAGTCTCTGCATGCTGCCTTCATGCAGCTGCAGAACATCAACACACACACACACACACACACACACACACACACACACACACACACACACACACACACACACACACACACACATTTGTAAGTGTCCCCTGTCTTTTCACTGACTATTTAATTCTGTGGCTGATGATTATAACTGTTATCTGTTGCGTCTGAAAAATTATTGAGCTTGTCAGCACCCATTAATTTGCTATCATAAATTAAGTGGTGCGGGTTATGTTTTATCCCCTTCGTGCTAGAGTCAATAGAGCAGCATTTCCAGGGCCTAAGGCAACTTTAGTGTAGTATACATTACACATGACAGACATTTGTTCTGCTTCCCTGTTGTTTATAAGATTGCAGAAAATGAGATAAATTAGCCACAGTGGAGTGCACAGAAACAAGGATGTGAGCTGAGTTGAGCTGTGGGTATACGTGCAAAAGAGACCTGCAGAATTATGCTACCCTCATTTTGCCATGTGTTAAAGCAGCGAAATCAAACACCTGAGCTGCAGGCAGAATTGATCAGCAAGCACTTATGTAATGCCTTTGCCATATGGTGCTGCAACATGATTGGTACTCAAGATAAAATAAATAAATTTTCTCTAATCAGGCAATGAATAGCAACAGAACCATGTGGCTACCAGCAGGGTGGGAAAAAAAAGAAGCAGGATTTCATCTATTGTGTGTTGCATTCAGTCACCACAATGTGCATCCACATCTGAGAGGAGCTGTTAATCAAAGCATGAATGCTCACTTCCTGTAAATGCTGAATGTAACAGGTAGGGAGGGGACAACAGTGGCAAACAGCAAGACAAATTACTCCAAATTGTACATAGTCTAAATGGAAGCAGTCAACTTCCAGGCAAGTTGTTAATTACATAAGATTCTAGATAATGAAAAGTACTTTCATTTGCTCTGACAGCTTATGTGCAAAAGTCAGAAGTCAGAGTCAGCTGCAGTTGAGCTTGTCTAATGACTTGCTCAAGGACAGATTAGCAGGCCGGGCTCATATTGTGTTCCCCAATGATTGACTGATATATGATAAAATCGCCCCATGAGTAAGAAGCAGTAGAAATGCAGAAAATCAAAAGATATGTTGTATTTACAACGTGATATATATAATTTAGAAACACTTTGCCTATTAGAGACAAACACATTTTTGCAGTGTTTGTTAGGCTCTAATACAAACACCCCCAATCTTATGCACCAGCATTTTTGTGTGTGCAGTATTGTGGGCCTAAATTTGAGTAATGATGTATCTTAGGACTGTAATTCGAAGTGATGTGTCATCTGATCCACCGCTTCTGCTCTGCTCCCTGTGAATCTCTGCAGCCGTTTTTCATCCATACTGAATATCTAGAGCCGGCTCACAGCTCACCTTGCAGGGGAGGCGTGGTCTACTTTGGCCAGGCTGTCAGCCTGTCACAGGGCACGCAGAAAATCAGCAACTCTGTTTGATGTTCTCTTGATGTCTTTGCACTGAAGACAGTAAACCAAAGGCTCATCAGTTCATTGTCCAAATATATTTCACTCCATCCATACATCCATCCATACATCCATCCATGGACAGATGTTTCAAGTTAAATTTTAGTTTGAAGTTTGTATTCACCAAATACCTTAACACTGATATACCGCTTCCAAAGGTATGAAGTCCCACCATAACACAGCCTGAAAAATATTGCATTCTAGAAGTGTGGTAACAGAACTGCTGTCCCTCAAATGATGTACTTATGAACTTAATCCACACAGGAAGCTGTTGGAAACCACATGGTGATTAGAGATCATAGAAAGGCAATGATAACTGGGTGAAAAAAATGCTGGTATTTCAAAGTGGGATGGTCCTGAGTTAAACTTTGTCAACAAAAGATAAGCAATTGAAAGGACTGCCAATGAGAGCACAGGGTGCCGGTAAATACATTGGAGGACTGCTTAGGCAACTGCAGCCTGGTATGTACCCTGACAACAAGCTGTCAGACTCAAAGTGATGCACGACGATGGAGCCGCTGTGTGGACTCAGCTTTAAACTTGCAACTTGTGTTTTTAAGCAAAAAAGTGTATTTATAGAAGTAACTGGGAATTGTAGTCACAGTGGTAAAAAACTGTGTAGAATGTCATACACTTCTCACTCTCTGTGATTGCCATCTTGGTTATAGTATAAGGAAAGGAACCATGAACCAATTTTCATCAAGTAGAATTTAGCTACTTCAGCTAGCGGGTGGCATGGGGACACGGTGGTAAGAACTGTTGCCTCACAGCGAGAGGGTCCTGGGTTTGGATCCACCATCTGGTCAGGGTCTGTCTGTGTGGGTTTTGCATGTTCTTCCCGTGTCTGTGTGGGTTTTCTCCAGGTACTCTGTAGGCCATAGATGTGGGTGTGAATGGTCTGTCTGAAAGGCTGGCGACCTGTCCAGGGTATAGTCTTGCCCTGTGGCAGCTGGGATAGGCTCCAGCCCCTCGTGTTCCTGAATTGCATAAGCAGAAGATAATTGATGGATGGATGGATGGATGGATGGATGGAGAAGTTGGTTATACCTTTTAATCAGGCATTGTCATTACAGGAGTCATTTTATTTGTTTATGCATGCAAACTGACATTTTCACTGTAGAATTGAAGAACTGAACTGAAGAATTCAATACTATATGTTTAGTCAAGATGCAAATATTTGCAAGCATGACAGTTGCAATCACAATCCTGTAGTTGCCATTTTCAGGAATGGTAATGTACATAGTGAAAGTGTATTACCATAAGTATCCAAATTGTGCAGCAGCCAAAAACAGTGTTGCTAGTCTTCTGTTTTCTCCACTGGGCTATTTTTCCCTTTGACATTTTGTTCTCGGGATTAAGATAAGGAGTTATCCTTGGACACAGAAGGATTAAATCAAATTGGATGATGGACCACAGCTAAAAACCTATGATAGTGTCCTCTGTGTTGCACTTTCTATCTCTCAATTCCCTCACAAGTCAGTAGTGCAGATTTGTGGCTGTGGGTTTAACTTTACAGTTTCGAAGCTCATGTGGCTTAGCCTTAAATACATTATCTGTGCAGTCAGCTGGCTCTCCTGATGTCAGACATACAGTAGTTGTAAATATTTAACAGTACAACAGATTTTTTTTTTCAAACGTGAGCTTCATTTGGGTGGATAGCTAGTGCACAGTCTTAGAGGATTTGAATAGATAAACAACCACAACTCTTGTTTCTAGAGAGAAGGAGAGCATTGATGCTGTTTGACAGCAGCACAGCCAGCCTGCCACAAAACTCCCTCATGAGGGACTACCACAAGATGCTGAAGTCCACTACTGCTCCCTAAATCCCCATCAACATTTCCTTTATCCTCTCTACATCTTTATTTCATAACCTCTTTCTTTCTACCCCCCCTCCACCCTCCACTGTTGGTTCCTTTCAGTCTTTGTCTTCAATCTTTGTCTTCCACCATTCAAGTTTCCATCTCTTCTTACTTTCTCTCAAATTCCCTCTTGTTGTAGCCTGCAAACACCATTTAAAAATGGTTGAAGATACAGCACCAACAACGAGTAAAACAATATGTTTCTCTGTTTGCGAACAGATAAGAATATCTCTGTCTGTGGAGGAGTCATGTTAGAGTGAATAAAATAACTGGGTCCTGGTCTGTTTGCATATGTGTGTTGGTGTGTTCCTACTTGTAAGGCTCATTATTTGAGAAAGGTCCTATGATTTCATAAAAAGTTTGACAACCCTCGCGAGACATTTTCTGTCATACATTACAGTCCCGTTTGGGCTCCTTTGCTGCAAAGGAAGTCAGTGCAGAAAGAATAAAACTTCACAGCTAACTTTGAGGCGCTAGGCCCGATTTCTGTCACTCTGCCATCTTTCTGTTGCCTCAATCTCTTCTCTTTGTGTTTACATCCTGACAGCCTTTGCCTTGTCCTCTGCTACAAAGACTAGTTAAAACACACACACACACACACACACACACACACACACAGAGAGAGAGAGAGAGAGAGAGAGAGAGAGAGAGAACAAGAGAGTAGCTCATGTCAGTTTACCTAACTGCTGCAGCACCGAGCTAATCTAATATGATTTCGCCCAATGTGGTTTGTTTACATTTTTGTAATAGTTCAGATTCTTTATGCAACTTCATCTTTGGAAGATGCCGTTCTGAATACCAATCTCTGCAGTGTTGCAATGCTGCTGCTGTTTCTGCACAGGTATTTACAGCTGCTGGATGAATTCCAGAGTCAGATATATGGCTGAAGACTTGATGTCAGAAAGTTCTGCACTTGCACTTTCCATTGGGAGAAGTCAGTATAGCGTAACTTTGTTGGATGTTAAAGGAGAGGTGGGGTGCAGTGGGGCTGAGGATATAAATGGAAGAAAATGCACTGAATGTGCAAAGTATTTGGGACATGATATCGAGTGCAACACATCTGCTTTTGTGAACAGAGTATAGATTTTGGAAGGGGGGTCAGGAGGGAATGATGACTTTTCTTCTTGGTGTTAATGTTTAATAGATATATTTGTCTGACTGCAGCCTCTAAGGCAAATTCCAATTAGTTGGGATGACATAGCATTTAAACATTGAATTGTAAATATATGAAGCCAGTCAGCAAAGTAAGGAATGTGTGTGTGTGTGCATGCGTGCGTGTGTGTGTGCTCTTGTGTGTGTGTGTGTGTGTGTGTGTGTGTCCTCCTTAGAATAACTGATTCAGAAAATTGAGGGAATTTTTCCTCCCCACTGTCACCTAGTGCTTGTTCACAGGGGATTGTTGGGGGTTTCTCTTCTCTATCTCTTTCCTCTTCTCTATCCCTTTCTTTTCACCATTCTATCTTTCCTTTACTCTCTCTCTTCCTTTCCCTTATGATCCCCAACCTGTTTCTTCACCCTTGAGAACACAGGCTAAGGAGATATGGTGGTAATAAAGGCAATCATATGCCATCTAAAATTACTTCTGTTTATGGATGTTTACTTATTCATTTTTGCTTACAGTCTCTATGCAAAGTTAGGCTAAATGTTTACACAAATATGAAAGTTGCATAAAACTTGTGGTTACCTCTGGACCAGAAAGTTAATTTAAATTTAATGTTAGTTAGGTTAACTGATGCTTCTAAATTGCCTGTAGGTGTAAATGTGAATGTGAATGGTTCAATGGATCAGGGCTCTCTCAGCCCTGTGACAGACTGGTGACCCGTCCAAGGTGCACCCTTCCTCTAGCCCTGGCAGCTGGGATAGGATACAGCCACCCTGCGACCCTGGAAGAAAGTCGAAGAAAACGGACAGATGGATGACATTTTTGCTTTAAATACAACTAATGATATGCAGTAATCACACAGGAAACTAAAAATAATGAAATTCCTAAACTCTAAAAAGAAAATTAGTACAGAAATTGATCAACATTTCTATCTATTCTGCCTTACAGAGACCTGGTTACAGCAGGATGAATATGTGTTTCTCAAAGTGTGGGGTGCAGAGTCGTGACAGGTGAGGCACCAACAACCTGGGAGAAAACATGTTTAACATCGGAATAATTTTCACGGCGGAACAAGGAAATTCACTGCAGTTATGTTAGCGTAATGACTAGCGAACTCCTCTACCGTCACCGTGATCGGTGCACATAGACCTCTCATACCAAATTGCTTCCTTGAGGCAACTGTTTGTTGGTATTTGGTGTTATAAAAATTGAATTGAAAACAGATGCACTTTAAACCTGTTTTTGCAAAAGTAAGTCTAACCTTGGCTTCCTTGGTCTACAACCGACCAAAGCTTATGGTCTCAGTAGTTATTGAAAACAAAACTGTTCATTCTTTTTCAGTCATTATTCCATGTTAATGGGGACTAAAGCTAATTTCTCCTGCCGATACAAATTTTGGTGACACACGTGCATCATACGTTGATGTATGAAACAAACACAAACAGAGAATGTAACATTGCATTTGCAGGGGAATGTCTAATAGGAAAATTAAAAGAATTGTTTTTTGAATGGAGCATGAGAGGGCATACAAACTCAAACTCAGGCTGGTGAATCAGAGGCTCCCACTGCTTCCAAAATGTTTATTGTTACTAGTTAGTCCTGCAGTCTCTGAGCCACACATTCACACACTCTTCACACATCCATTTTCTCATGGGACTGAAAACAAAATAATTTACTCATCAAATGCTCTACAGCAACAGTGTGAGGAAGAGCTCGAAATCTCTTATATTGTGACATGAAATCATCATATTACTGCTCAGAGTAATATCAGGCTTTAATAGCAACCCCTCTTTCTCCTCACACATTGAGGTTATCGTGAGACCCTCTGATTCATGCAAAACCATCAGTATACATAAAGCTGAAAACGTATCTATCTAATCCACGAGACCAACACCATCAAAGTTTGCAGGTGACAAAAAAAAAAGAAAAAAAAGTTTGCAGGTGACACCATCATGGTAGGCAGGATTACATCCAGCAATGAAGCTGCCTACAGAACAGAGGTTGAGAACCTGGAGAGCTGGAGCCAAGAGAACAATTCATCCTTAGCATAGCAAAGACGAAGACTTCAAGAGACTGAGGCCCCTCGTCCATCACCCGATCACCGTCAGCAGCGAGAGAGTGGAGGTTGTACAGATCATCAAATACCTTAGGGTCAACATGAGCCCAACACCTAGACTGTCAACACCACAGTGATGGTCAAGAAAGGTCTCCAGAGGCTTCAGTTTCTGAGGTGCTTTAAGAGAGCAAGACCCCCACAACAGCTGCTGGTGAGCTTCTTCAGGTCACATACTGTATCTCAGTATGGTACTCTTGCTGCACTGCAGAGAACAGGAAAGCTCTCCAGCGCAGGGTAAAAATCGTTATTGATATAAAAAAATTTCAATCTGGTCAAAAGGGCAGCAGAAATTGCAACAATTGCTGAAAAGGACTGGATTGATAATAATGTAGATACAAAAACATAGTCATAAAGATACTTGCAAAACAGGAAATTTCTCCATTTTATATAGTAGCCCTTCATAAATCCTGTTCACCACAGTCTATTTACCGATATGAGCAACAATATTACACATTTAAAAAACCCATTGGAAATCACTTTTCGGCACAACAGTGGTGTGATTTTATCACAGATGGCATGAAGACAAAGTTTCAGCACAAACTGCTGGATTCTTTGTTTTGGTTCTCTTTAACATTTGTTTGTTTGTTTGTTTGTTTTTAATTGTCCAAAAACATCAAAGATGGTAAAATCTGAGCGTCATTTACCAGATTTTTTTAAAGTAAACATTCATATTTTTGGGCCCAGCAGCCCAAAATTTGGCGTTAATATAATTTGATTCTTCAAATTATTCGGGAATGGCATCCGGCATTAAATTCAGCCAAATCAAACATGCGCAGCTACCTGCTGCAAATAAGGAATCAGCCAAGCAGTCACTCCACTGGATTTCAGTCTCTCTGGACTTAGTTTTGATTTTATGAGTTTTATCAAACAACACACGGCTTGCCTTTTATTTGACCTCTGATACCTGCGTTTGGGTCCATGAAAAAATGTTGGCAGTGAGTTGTTCCTGTCTTTACACTGAGACTCAGGATCATAATAATAATTCAAATGTGTTCCAGAAAACATGGAAAATTCATTTTAATAGAAAAATATAATTTAAACAGTTGTATTTTTTTATATTTAGATGTTCATTTTCTTTTCTTTTACTTGCTTAATTCTTTTTTCGCAGGGAGGCTCCATGATAAAGCCAAAAATATTCCCAATCAGAGAAAGGCTGCATAAAAATGTATTCCCTCTTTTAAATCCAAACATATTAAATAGCCTGAACAGCTACCTCTGCTTCCCAGAGCAGTTTTCCTTGTTTATCGTTCCTACAGATTTCTGGAAGTGTGAATTGTTTTCCTAAAGCATCTGGCACACATTCTCCAGCAACTCTTAAGGGGAAAACCCCAATAAAGGCCATCCTGATAATCTCTGTGTCCTGCTGAGTAAAGCGTACAGGGGCAGCTGTATTGATGACGATGAGACTTCCCAGCATCTCCCATACCTACTGGTTTCTTGGTTTCTGATTGGTCATTTAGGCCTCGGGAGAAAGTCACAGATTATTTATTCTTAGTGGACTCATGACTTCTTTAAATAAGAGTGCCTGTTTTGGTGACCCATGCATTCAGTCTGTGAGAGCCTGTGGTTAAATGGCTTTTCTCTCCTGTTTCGTGCTTGTTATAGTTGTCTTTCTGGTCCCTTAGCAAGACTGGATCTGTCTGGGGCTTGTGGCAGCCTGGTTGAAGAAGATGGTGAGTTTATAGCCTAAAGCTTAGATAAATGTGTCTGCTCCTCTGCCCTCTGACTGTGGTTGCTGTCCATGGTGCTGATCAAAAGCTCAAAAGCCAGAATGGTGCTACTGACATCATGGATTATTGCATTTACTGTGTGTGTGTGTGTGTGTGTGTGAAAAGTTATGGACTATACAGTGGATAATGTTTAGCATTCATGAGTGCCACAGATAGGGGGTCGGGGCGGGGATGAGATTCAACGGCGAATTAAGTCTGTGTGAATGGATTTTTACTCTTTCATAGCACTCTGTGCTCCAGTTTTCATAACAGTGTTGAATCACCATTTCCATTTCTCTAATTCTTTCCATCTTTTGTTAAAGGCAGCAGATTTGGCAACTATTGTTTGACACATTGCTAATGCCAGAGAAAGCTGTGTTTGCGTGTATGTGTGTTTTTGTGTGTGGGAGAGTTAAGACTGGGCAATCCATAAGCCATAATAATAATAATGTTGGTTTTAAAATCATATCAAGTGCACGTGTCTTTGCACAGTTGTCTCTTGCAGTATCCATTTTACAAACTGTCTGGATGGGAGGTTCGACACCAGTGGGGCCAGGCTGTAATTTTTGCTGCCGTTCGAGTGGTTAAAAAAAGGAGAAGCGTTATTTTCACATTGACAGTGGGATTTGCAAGACCCTAGAATCAGGCCATTATGCAAGAACTTAATTTAAGAACAGAAAATTGAAATGAGTATTTTAAGGATTTTCTGCAACAGACGCAAATTGCTTTTTATGAATCCATGTGGTGAAGATAAAAGAACATTTTATGTGTGAAGATGGAGCAGGAGACAATAGGTCATAAAGTCAGACGTGCCTGTATTGAATCTGTTCTGTAATTTAAGAATCTGTAGTCTACAGAGAGTCATTTTTCCACATTGATAGAAGTCACGACTGAAACTTTTTTACTTCAGAACCATTGAATTTAGCTTTTGAGGCAGTTTTACGAGTTTTTCATTATGCCTTGGTGGAATCATTTTGGAGGAAAATCTATTGTACCTGGGCTTTGGAAACTGTTCCTAAGTATTAACATGCATAAGAATAACAGTCAGTGACTCAGAGTGGATTAAAAGACAAGTGGGCAAAAGTCCACCCTCAAAAGCCCCACAGAACTTTACCCCCAGCTCTTCCATCTCTATGCCTTCATACCGTTTTCATACCGCATTGAAGTCCTATGAGAAACCAATAAACCATGCAAGGTTACTGATTTAATAACAGAAGACATCAGTGAAAGCCTCCTGCTTTTTGCATTATGGTCCAGCATCCATTAGGTAAGTGATGTAATGAGGCTGTCTGATATGGAAGCAAAAAATGCATATCTGTAGGAACAGTAAAGAGTTTAAATAGTACACTTGAATGGGAATACCATTCATCCATCTGTTTGCTAGAAAGTGTTAGCTTAGCTAAGCTAAAAGACAAAACACAGGGGGAAACAAGTATTTTGCATCCTGTCAAACTACTCTTTCAATTCCACAAATTAAAACGAAACTTAAGGAGGTTAGTAAACTGTAGTATAACTAAAAATTACAAATTATACCTAATCATACAGAGTGAGCAATGTTTACAACTTCGGCATAGATTTAGTCATTAGGCATCCTAACAGTCTTCATGTGGGAAAATAAGCCGTCTGGACAGAATCAGCTCCTGTTAACTCCCCACCCTTCCCTGTGTGTGGGGGGGTGGTGTGTGTGTGTGTGTGTGGGTGTGTGTGTGTGTGTGTGTGTGTGTGCGTGAGAGGAGTAGCACCATTGATAAAGAAACCAGATCTCTCTCCTAATGACTTCCACGTTGGGTTACGTCATCTGTCAGCCTCAGTTAACCTTGGCTAAACATGAAGGCAAACCCTGCAGTACCCAAGAGCAGCAGACTGTGAGGATAATCAGTAAAAGGGGATGGGCTGTGTCTTTAAAGCTGCTATCATTTTGAAAAATCAGTGTATGGTATGAAAGATGTGACGACACTTGTCTCCCTGTGTATTGCATTTGTGGTATGATAAGGAATTTTTTGGCTTATTTATATTTTATAGTTTCTGTTCAGAAATGACCACTCTTTGATGCAGCTGCATTTGAAGAAAATTATTGTTAGTGTTGTAAACTGTGTGTGCTTTTAGACATGTATAATCTCCACTAGTGCTGTCACCTAGGCTAATTTACACTGACTGGACACTTTATTAGATACACCTTGCTAGTATTGGGTTGGACCCCTTTTGCCTTCAGAACTTCTTAATTCTTCATGACATGCAGTAGATTCAACAAGGTGGAAACATTCCTCAGTGAGTTTGCTCCATATTGACGTGATAGCATCACAAAGTTGCTGCAGATTTCTTGGCTGGATGATATGAATGTCCCATTCTACGACATCCCAAAGGTGCTCCACTGGATTGAGATCTGGTGACTGTGGATGCCATTTGAGTACAGTGAACTCATTATCATGTTCAAGAAACCAGTTTGAGATGATTTGATTTTTGCTTTCATGTTGTTTATGCCACATTCTGACCCTACCATCTGAATGTTCCACCACAAATTAACATTTTTTCCGAACTTCTATTATTCAGTTTTGGTAACCGATCTGAAGCCTCAGTTTCCTGTTTTTAGTTTACAGGAGTGCTGCAATAGCCCATCTGCTTCAAGGTTCAGTGTGTTGGTGCATTCAGACATGCTCTTCTACATACCTTGTTGTTGTAATGAGTGGTTATTTGAGTTGCATTTGCTTTCCTATCAGTGTGAAGCAGTCTGGTCATTCGCCTCTGAACTCTGGCATCAACAAGGCATTTTCTCCCAGAAAATTGCTGCTCACTGGATATTTTCTCTTTTTTGGACCATTTTCTGTAAACCCTAGAGATGGATGTTTGGGAAAATCCCAGTAGCAGTTTTTCAGCAGTTTCTGATATACTCAATCGAGCCTGTTTTGACCCAACAACCATGCCACACTCAAAGGCACTTAAATCACCTTTCTTCCCCATTCAGATGCTTGGTTTGCACTTCAACTTGTACTGACCATCTAACATGCCTAAATGCAGTGAATTGCTGGCATGTGATTGGTTGATTACATATTTATAGTTGAATGGATGTATCTAATGAAGTCGGTGGTGAGTGTATGTACACATATTTTACAAGGTTTGCTAAGATTCATTTAAATAGTTCTTTCAGTTTGATGTATTCCTCTAGTCCCAACAGGTGATCAGATACACCAGTGATTGCACTACATACTTAAAACATTTGTGGTGATTATTTCACCACAACTAGCTGATACATAATTTGATCTGTAAAATATAAGAAGATAATGTAAAAAAATACATCACACATTCCAGGGGATCACACTTTGGTTAGTTTACAATTGTATGAAACACACACACAGCAGCAGTTTGTATTTTTAAACATTCACCAAATGGTTTGGAAAACCTTCAAGAGTGAAATGAGTTCTTGGGAGAGGGCCCGCTCCCTAAAAGAAGTTATTAAAGTAATATTAGTTTCCAATTCTGAGGATACACATGGTCTAACACAAGGAGATCTAGTTTTATTCCAGTCAATCCAATATATTGTAAGTTTATCCAAACTGTGTGTTGTACTTTTGTTGTAGCATAGGCAGGTGTTGGTCTAGGACACCTGAAGGAGAACCCTGAATCAGATTGATGTCTCCTCTGAGCTTGAGCTGCACAGCATTCAATTCCTGTTGGTCTTAAAGGGACCGTTTTCCCCAAATTCACATAATTTCCCTCTGGCATGTAGTTCTCTTTATCTTTCTAACTTGTTTTGTAAACTGTTCATTTTTGTAGATTTGTCTTCTGTTGCCAGAAAATATGCAAGGGCATTCAAAAAAAAAAAATAATTCAGCAGCAGTTCCTCAGAAATTATCAATTGGTGACTTTGAAAAATCCACAAATCTCAATGTGAGCAGTTATCCTGCACATAATACACTGCTCAAAAAAAAAAGAAACACTTTGAAAACACGTCAAGAAAAACTCGTGCTGGATATCTGTACGGACTGGATAATGTGGAATGAAAAGATGCCAGATTGTTTGATGAAAATGAAAATTATGAACCTACACTAGGCTAAATTCAAAGACACCCTGAAAATCAAAGGCTAGTCCATTTTGCCGAAATTTCACTGCAGCAACTCAAAATTGTGCTCAGTAGTTTGTATGGCCCCCACGTACTTGTGTGCTTGCCTGACAATGTTGGAGCATGCTCCCAATGAGATGTATCATGGGGGATGGGATCTCCCAAATCTGCACCAGGGTTTCACTCTGGCCACACAAGGCCGGGCATTGTCATGCACCAAGAGGGACCCAAGACCCACTGCACCAGTGTAGGGTCTGATAATGGGTCCAAGGATTTTATCCTGATACATAACAGCAGTCAGGGTGCCGTTGCCTAGGCTGTAGAGGGCTGTGCGTCCCTCCATGGATTTACCTTCCAAGACCATCACTGTCAAACTGGTCGTTCTCAATGATGTTAAAGGCAGGATAAGGTTCTCCACGGCTTCTCCAGACCTTTTCACATCTGTCACGTGTCCTCAGGGTGAACCTGTTCTCATCTGTGAAAAGCACAAGGCGCTAGTGGTGGACCTGCCAATTATTGTATTGCAAATGCCAGGCAGTGAGCACAGGGCCCACTAGAGGTCATCGGGCCCTCGGGCAACCCTCACCAAGTCTGTTTCTGATTGTTTGGTCAGAGACATTCACACCAGTGGCCCGTTGGAGATCATTTTGTAGCTCTGGCAGTGCTCAGCCTATTCCTCATTGCACAAAGAGAAGAGAAACCCAAGAAGAGAAAAAAGAGAAACCCATCCTACTGATGGGTTAAGGACCTTCTATGGCCCTCTCCAGCTCTCCTAGAGTAACTGTCTCCTGGAATCTTCTACATTCTCTTGAAACTGTGCTGGGAGACAGCAAACCTTTTGACCCAATCCCAAATGCAAAACTAGTTAAAAAACAGTCGGAAAAGATGAGAGGTAAGAAATGTCAGTGGCCTCCACCTGTAAAACCATTCCTGTTTTGGGGGTTGTCTCATTGTATAACTTTATGTTATACCAAAGGAAAGTTTTGTGAATTCAATTGTGGGGTGATATGTCCCTTTAATGTGTCCTCCTGCCCGTGTTTCAGCTTTCTCAAATATTCTGTATGTTAGAACAAAGTCTCAACTTTCTCTGAGACCAGCAGGGGCTGTTGAGATGTTTCTGCCTGGTTGCTTTCATGGTGCTCATCAGACTGTGACCGAGGCTTGGGCTTGGGAGTAAAAGTTCTGTGTGTGTGTGTGTGTGTGTGTGTGTGTGTGTGTGTGTGTGTGTGAGAAAGAGTGGGAGAAAGAGCCACACTACACACACTAATATTTCTGCTGTCTAAAGACTGTCTGCAGACACAGAATTGTTCATGGTTTCCTTCTACATTATAAAGTAAAAAAGACCTCTAAAACCTCTAAAACTGAAACAACTGATTCTGGTCGGGGTGAACCCTTTAATGTTGCATCAAAAGTGACCTATGCTGCTCCTTCCCAGCTCCATATTTTTCATTTTAGGTTCCGCTAGAGTAGTTTTGCATGATTAACATTTCAAGAATATCTTTACACTCTCTCTTCTGATTGGCTGCTCCTTGTGAACAGAAGGCTTGAATAGCAGATGGGTGGGGCATTCGTACTCACAGCCACAGCAGTGTGCCTGAGATGACATTATACAGAGCCGAAAGAAGAAAGAATGGGTGAGAGTGGCGCAGTGGGTGGATCCTCACCTTGCAACCAGAGGGTCGCTGATTCGAGTCCCCGTCTGAGTGCATGCTGTCATTGGGTCCCTCGGCAAGACAGTTAACCCACATTGCCTAAGTATGAATGTAGTTGTGTGTTGGGCCATAGGTGTTGATTGGCAGCCCCACTCTGCCAGACTATGCCAGGGCAGCTGTGGCTACATTAGTAGCTTACCACCACCAAGTATGATTGAGGTGTGAATAAAAAGTGCATGGAATTGTAAAGCGTCTTTGAGTACCTTGACAAGCCCTATATAAGTCTAAGGCCCTGTATAAGTCTGATTATTATTATTTGGAGCAGTCTGTAGGCTAAACATTTGGTTCATGAGGATTACTTGGACATATTTTGACATCATTATTTAAGTTTTTAGCCATGTTTAATATGAATATCTACCATCCATCCATTCGCTTCCGCTTTTCCTTTTCAGGGTCAAGGGGGGTGACCAACAAGCCTGTTTTTTTACATCATGAAAAAAAAAATCGGAGAATCCATCAGGACAAACTGTGGGTAGAATTAGAAAAACAAGCCTGAGACAATTGGGATTTCATTTAGATGGCTGGAAAAATCTTCTGGGATTCTGAAACAAACTGTGAACGTCAGGGCAAGCATGCAGTCCCAAACTATTCTGCACTGCAGACTTGTTCCATAACATCAAGTTAGCATAAATAAGTTGTTTTTCCCCTTAAAAATAGAACATGCCAAGCAGTTTTGCTTGTATGATATAGATCTCCATGCAAACTAACCTTTCAGTTTATTTCCTATTATAGAAAGACATTTGTAGATGTAATGTGCACTTGTGGTTCACTCAGTGAAAGCTCCTCTGGTAGGATTAATGGAGTCGGGTGTCTGATGGCAGCATATGATGTAACCTCTAGCCTCTGTTTTTGCACTGGCAGCAGTTGACACACCCACAAAGAAAACTCCAGCTTATTGACATAACAGATGTCTTGTGCAAACACACATAAACATAGGCTCAAAAATGCTTTGCCATTCACACACCAAAGACAGACCCACTGTAGCGCACACACACACTTAAACTGACTGACTTTTATAAGCCTGGATATCAGTTTTCCACCACAGCTTTTTCTGAATAAAAACAGCAATCAAGCAGAAGCCCAACAACTTTTGACCCAAAAGAAATAGTAATGATACTATTTTAAATATTTGATATTCAGTATACTGTGCTTCATGCACTGAGTTTGAATTTCAGCTCACAGTTGCATCAAAACATCCCACAGGAAAAAGTTATGTGTCCAAAAGTTACACACCAAAGGATACACAACAGGGGGCACACAGCAGATGAAAACAACAGTGTTCCAGGTCTTTATCCAGCCAAGGCCATCCTCAGCAGGTTGTAAATAATCTGGAATCAAAGAGAAATCTGGTTCCAATCTGAGCTTCATGCATGTGAAGACGACATGGAGCACGTTTGGCATGAGATTAAGAGAATGCTATTTTCCTCATATGGAAATGTGGCTGTACTTCACTGAGATGAGGTCCAACTGGAAGCAGCAACAACAGAACATAAAACTCAATCTGAATTCTTAACCAGAGAAGACCTGCTCAGTTTTATTACACAGAAATAATAACTTCATCAGATGTAAATAACACCATTATAAACGTAAAGGATTTACTAATACTGCAGACATACCACTATAAAATTAAGGAAAAACAACCTTTTGATTGTCTCAAAGTCAAAATCACCTTGGCTGAAATTGGGTTTAGTGCTAAAAATAATCAATCATGACCATTTTAGCTACTATTATTTTAATTGTTATTCTGTGTTCACATTAGACCCCGTAAATGTATATAAGCATCTTTTCCCTCAGTTTTGGCCCTCAATCTATACTGAAAAATTATTTTCCCCACAAAATGGAGCATTTCAAAACAAGATCCAGAGTTAGCTTGAAAACAACAGCCTGGTGTTGTGTTGCATACAGGGACAAAACAGGTGATTGCAGTCAGTCAGCATTTCACTGTTTTGCCAACTAAACCGAGACAAAATACAACAACAATGCTTTGCTGACTTTGTAACTCTTATTAGCAGTCATCATGATAATGTACACTCATGTGACAAAGAAAGCTTTCACAGGACTTCATACATACTGCCTAATGCTTCCACAGAAATGAAGAAGGTGAGCAGCAGCCAGGTACTTCAGATCAAATGCACTTGATTAACTGATCATCAACAAGTGTGAACACCTCTATAAAAGCTGAAGATTTGGTAGTTTGGAAATGTGGAGCTTCAACTGTGTGTTTACAACACAATCAAATGTGAGGCCACCTGTACAAGCTAAAGCTTGAAATTGGGTCACCAGGAAATCTACAACATACTGACTGAGAAAGAAAAGAATCAAGGTGTTGCAATGGCCCAAAGTCCAGAGCTGAACATGATTAAAATACTGACCTTAAGAGGGTTGTGCATAAACAACTGCCTGCAAACTTCAATGAACTGAAGCAACACTCTGTTACTCAGACTGCACAGAGTCCTGTGAAAACTGTCTTTCACAGGCCTGCAGCTGTTAGTAAAAGAAGTAGTAATGATACTATTTTAAATATTTGATATTCAGTATACTGTGCTTCATGTATTAAGATTGAATTTCAGCTCACAGTTGGCTGAGTGTTTCCTCACTACACCCTATCAAAAAACTTTGTTTTCAAGTTCATTGTGTGATCCTCTTCAGATTTTCCAGACTTATCGACAAGGTGGCATGATGGGCCAACAACTAATGAAGCAGTCATTCTTAAGAAAAACCCTATTAATAAAGTAAAAATAGTATTTATTATAATACAGTGCAAACAAATTAGCTGAGGTTATGCTGCATGTGATTTGTGATTCATCTGATTCCATTTTGCTATTTAAAGGTTTATAGCTGAGCCGAGAAATCTGCCTTCTTACAGACAGCTTATTGAGCATCAACAGAGCTTAACTGCAGGATAACTGACAGACACATGCGGCTGTCATACAAATATTTTTATTCATTTGTACCAGTTTAGTCAAAATATCAGTGTAATATTCACTTTTCAGCAGTGATTATGGGAGCTGTTCCGTCACACAAAAAGATGAATTATACTGAATGACTGGTCTGTTTTAGACCTTTATTTGACAGCCCACACCATTAATATTTTCAAAAGCGGCCTTTTATACAACTTGTCCTTATTTATATTCCTCAAGCTAAGCATGTAAAACAAAGTGTTTCACAGGTTAAACTGAGTCATTTTCTTCCCAAACTAATATTAGAAATACCTCAAAAACCTGCTATTTGTTTTTTTCTGCTCGCTCCCATTATTATTTC
Organism: Andinoacara biseriatus; assembly: GCA_015108635.1. Taxonomy (NCBI): domain Eukaryota; kingdom Metazoa; phylum Chordata; class Actinopteri; order Cichliformes; family Cichlidae; genus Andinoacara; species Andinoacara biseriatus. Next base: position 17,331 of record VUQJ01043595.1, read on the forward strand.
CTGCCATTTAGTTTGGACGCCAGACAATGAAGCAAACAGGCGCTCAGCTCGCCAAACGTCACACTTCACTCACCATGCCAGCACACACCCTTCCTCTCCCACTCCACACTACACAGAGACTAATAGATAACACACATATTACAGCTTTTAATCCTGGTCCAGGCTGTAAACTTAACTGTGGTAAAGACACACAACTGCTGCAGTCTGATGTAAAGTTTAAAAAAAAAGAGAGGTGAGGGGAAGTATACAAAGGGATAATATCAGAAGCCTCACAGAAATAACACAGCAAAGAAAATGCAGAGCAAGACTCCATTATAAGAAGAAATATTATCATTTGCTTCATCATGAAAGTGGCTTATAAATTCTGTTGGTACTCAGTGCTGGAGCGATGCTGGCTGGTCTGATCAAATTCTTCTAAAAGCCATTCCGTGAAGGGCTGACCTAAAGCCACCCGTCACTGATAACTGCGGTACACTTCCAGTGAAACCAGCTGCTCCTGGTACAGCTAGTGACTTCACTTTCTGCTAGAGGCAAATAGAATAAATTCAAATGAAAGGAAGAGGGAGCTCAGGTTAGACAAGGAGTAAATAGACTGTTAGTGGGCCTCCTGATTGAAAAGCCTGATATGACATCATTAACACGGATTGGCAGCAGTACTGTTCCATAAAACTTCTAAACTTTTATTACTGATGAACTCAGATGATATATGCAAACACAGATGTGCAGCTCAGCTAGACAGAACAAAATGAGGTTAAATCCAATGGAGATAAAAAACATTTTGAGTTACTGATGTGGTGTATTAATTGTGCATGAAGAAAACAGCAGTGACACTGATGAATCTACAACTTTAGAACATAGGTGCAAAAAGACAATCAAATGGTTAATGAATCCTACACCACGTGCACTAGATCTGCAGAACAGGTGACAACATCTGATGTTGAGAAGTCCAGAAACCAGCAGATAATATGGCTATAGCCATCTTTTATATACAGTCTGTGGTTAAACAACCACTGACTTGCCCAACCCTTAAAGTGACAGCTAGCTTAATTAATGTTTACTTAGACTCAATTTTATTTATTTGAAATAAAAAGAATCAAAAGGTCACACATAAACTTTGCTATAGATTGAATTTCACAGTTCAACAACGATATCTTCTAAAAATTGTAAGCTAACTTGTCTGTGTTAACACGGTCCACCACATATTCGATGTGTTGTATGTAGGGTTGCAGGGGTAACCGGTTTCACGGTATACCATGGTATTAAACTGCATGGTTATCATACCATGGATGATTGCTTATTACCGGTAATAAGGGAAAAAGGCAAGCCATCTGAGAATCTCGCATTCTCGGCTGCCTCTTGGTCAGCGGCGCCGCTCTCAGGCACACAGCGGTGAAAATGGTAAAAGATTTAACCAGTCTCCATCCACTTTAAAAACAAAAACAAAAAAACGCTAAATTAAAATCTGCTTCGGATAACCACCAAACGTGCGTGAGGATGGTATCCCGTTTGCAAACAGTGCGGAAGAAAAGTGTCCGCTAAAGAAGGGAATACTTCAGACTTGTTCTCACATCTACGACACCATCCATCCGTGCAGATTAAAGTAGGTATCTCGTTAATACCTGTCTCTCTAACAAATGCTCGGCCCACATGCTAACCACCAGCAAAAGTCATCCGAACTACAGATACGCCGGTGCCCGTGGCCGTGAAGCGCGTACTTAAACGGCATTTAAGTGCGTTCATTTTAAAACTTTGTCGCGTCTATTTTTCATCCTTTAAAATCAGGCCCGGCATGAAAGCCTTAGGAGTGAAATCTATATTATGAGGATCATGTCGTAAATAATCCCCTCTGTCTGCAGTATCTGCTTATTTCCCACTAACTTCGCAGCACACATATATACACTCCTGAACTTTTTCTTACATTTGTTTACAAAGACTTTTTTCTTTCTAAAGAGACAGATTCATTGATTCATTTTTATTTAAAGATCTGTCTTTTTCCTCATTCTAATATTGCATTTTTTACAAATAAAAACAGGAGGTGTGTAGGAGACATTTTGAACAAAACTGTCATTAAAATGGTTCCAAGTACAGTAAAATAATTTGTGAAAAAGTCCACATTTGAGAGGATGGCAGTAGTGCCAATGATTTCATTACACTGCTCACACCAGAGAACAATGATCAAAACCCTCACAGAACAAATGACATTATAAACTTCACTGGTATCGTTTGCATTATTATATATGCAGTACTGTGCAAAAGTATTGAGCCATCCCTCATTTATTTATATTTTGCTTCCAAGGAGACAGAATTTGGTTTTCAAAGCCTTTCAGACTTCTTCTCTGGACATTTGCTGCTTTTTCACTCATTTTCAGTCCGGTACTTGTACCTTTCCATTTTCAAAAGAATTTCTTTTGTTTATTAATCCACTTAACACTGACCTAGAAATCACTCAAGCATAAAAAAGACACCTAACTCAAGGGATGAACCACTGTTGGTTCTGCATAACAGACAACAAATCAAAGAATCCATTTTATTTTAAATTGTATCTTTAGGCACTTTGTTACTGACAGTCTGCCACAAACAAACACATAATTTTTCCTTTTTTTTTTTAGCAATACTATGAAAAATGCTAAAGATAACAGTTTGACAGACATAAAGTAGTGTATTTGCACCAACAAGGTGATTCCAAAAGAACTGTTAGCAGAAAAAAAAAAGAGTAAACTGGACAAGTAGCGGACAAAAAGATGTAGCAGGGCTTAAAAAAACATGTACAGCAGATAAACAGTATAAGTAATTTCCTTAAAAAAATGGAAAAAAAAAAACAGCAAAGGGCTGATAAAAGCATCTGGACCTTCAGTTGATCCACCACTAAAGTCTCATCAGAAATAGTCTCAGTGGAAGGGTGGCTGTCAAGAAGCCATTCTTAAGGAAGGAAAACAGGGAGAAAAGGCTGAGGTATGCCAAATTGAACAAGAACTGGACTTTATTTTTTACTCAGTAGTGTTGGGGATCTTGTCACAATTGATGGAAATAAACACTGAACACTGAAAAGTACCATCAGATTTTGATCCACCATGAGATACCATCTGGAAAGCATCTCATCGGCAGCAGTTTCATTTTTCAGCATGACAGTGATTCCAAACACACTTCCAATGCAGTAAAAGCAGAATTGGAAATAAAAACACACAAAGGAACACTATCAGTCATGGACTGACCTCCTCAGCACCCAGACCTCAGCATTACTGAAGAAGGGTGGGATCATCTTGACAGAGAACAGAACAAACGGCAGCCAACATCCGAAGACAAGCTTTGGAATGTCCTTCAAGAAGCCTGAAGAACTATTCCTGAAGACTACATAAAAAAAGTACAAGAAAGGTGCCTAAGAGAGTTCAGACTGTGCTGAATCACTGTTTTTTTGCCTTATATACTGTTTTCATTTACATTTGCACAAGTTTCAATAAATCACTGAACCTATTTACCATTTTCCTAGCAAAATATAGAAATAAGGGTTGTCTCCAGACTTTTGCACAATACTGTATATATTTATATTAGGGCCAGGACTTTAAGGTGTTAATTTCGATTAATTAATTACAAAGATTTTAACGTGTTAAAAATTTTAACGCAATTAATCACATTTTTTTTAAAGTTCAGAGCCAGAACCTTTGTGTTGTGCGGTTGTGTTGCTGCACAAGCGACAGAAACGCATCCGCAAACAACAACGATGTGCGATGAAGCTTGCTTCTCTTGGTCCACTGAGGGACAACTTTAGCTTTAAAAAACTTGGGACTTTGGAAAAGACTGCTGTTGTATACGGTAGTTGAAGCTACACATGTGGGAGGAAACCGGAGTACCCGGAGGAAACTCACATAGCACAGTGGCGTGGTGGTTAGCACTATGGTTAGCACTGATGCCTCAGAATAACATCTGAAAGGCCTGGGTTTGATTGCACCTTGGCCTGGGCCTCTCTCTGTGTGGAGTTTGCATTTTTTCTGCGTGGGTTTTTTAAAATAATTTTTTAAATAAGTTAAACAATCAGGGGTTCCTGAAATACTTGAAATCTGAATAACTATAACAGCACTACCCAATCTGTTGGTTAAAAAAAAAACATTTCAAAAAGTAAATAAACATGTTGGTTGTTAAGCATATACGTCTAGTCATTCAAAATTTTAGTAGCAAAGAGATTTTTTAATTGAAAGTGTTTAATTTGTTGATATTTTGTTTGTTATTAATTTGCAATAAATGGAAATTAATTAATTGCAGACCCTGTAATTAACTTGATTAAAATTTTTAATCGAGTCTCGATCCTAATTTATATATTAAAAACTACTTGGTTTGATTTAAAAAAAAACATAAAGCTAATGGATTGAATTGAAATATAATATCTGATACTTACTTTGAACCTCCGTTTTCTTGGTTGTCAGGGTGATGCATCCCCTCTGAAGGGTTGCTAGAGTTAAAATAACACATGGCAGACAGAAGGAAACTCTATCATGCCAGTTGTGAATACCATAACGTTTCCTAGCGCTTACAGATCCTGTAACAAATCTGCCTCCTGGCCACAAAATCCAGGACGCAGACAATAGCGTCCACACCCCAGACAAGCCTGACAATCGCTGGCTGCTTTAAGTTTACTATCACCACTTGACTCCACTCCAGTAGGGTGCCTCAGTCGTCTGAGCCCACAACTGGCCAGTCAGTTAGTCAAGAGGTGTATCAAGCAGGCAGGAAAGCAAAAGCTGGCCAAGGATCTATGTTGCAGCAGCTGAGAGTGACTGAGTGGGTTACTTAGAGGAAAGAGAGGTCACAAGGTCATGATCTGTCTGTCCTCTGAGGAGCTTGTCAAAGTGTCGGGATGGGAGGGGAACAGCCTACCACAGCAAACTGTCAGTCTTTGCAGCATAACGTAGGCAAGAGCAATAACCCTGTAAACCTATTTCTTTATAGTTTTAGTTCACCTGTTTTCTTCTGCCAGCTCAAGCAGCATCCAGCTCACAGCTCATGTGAATTTATTCAAGTTTCAGCATCACCAGCAAAACAATGTATTTTTCCCTTAACTTTCAACCACATTACAAGGTCTGGTTTTCATCCATTGACTACACAGGCAATCTAAAATACATATGTTTAAAAAGCCCAAAAAAGGGCCATGAGTTACAATTATATGAGAAATCTAATTTTAACCAAAGCTCTCAAACTGTAAACACTGTTAAATACAAGAACTGTGTAAGAAAGGAATCTGAATTAAAGTCTAAAACTGGACAAATTTAGTTTTAAATCAGAAGCAATTTGAACACTTTGGCTAAGCATTCAAAGAAAGTTTTTGCTACATTTACTTTGAAGTTGCCAGTCTCTGTTTTTTTGTCCACAAGTGCACTGTGAATAAAGAAAGTGATGTTTTAAAAAACCCAATGACAATAATATTTACTGTATTTTGTAAATGGGTGTAAAAAAAAGATGGGTGTAAACCAGATATTTTTTCTTTTTCTAATTGCCTGCAGGGTAAGTTTTCAAGACGTCTGGTTGTATAGAAGGCTATGGGAAAACAGACCTCAGCTCCTTGTTCTGTTATCTTAATAAAAATGATCCTGATGACTTCATGGTCTCCGTTATTAGTTTCAAGTTTATTCAATACAACATTATGTTTATTTTGTATATTATAGTCCCAGTTAGTGTGCAGGACAAGGTATTAAGGTGTCTACAGCCATCTTTTACATACAGTCTATGGTTGTAATCGCTGCTTAAAAACGTGACCACTGGGGGGAGGGAGCAGTCTGTGGTGTTCTGTTTTTCTGTTTGTCAGCATGACACTTAATCCTTGGCTGACACTTCAACATCTTCTGATACACAATCTGTGCAGGTGATTTATGAACAACAGCACTCTCATGTACTGAAGCTGCTGTTCTCTATACTTAAACTGTGAAAAAAAAATTGTAATGCTTTTGCATACATATGTAATCACTGTATGTATCTACAGTCAAATATTTTGATATTTGTTTGTTGTAGATATTCCATCTTTAATATTAAATATTTCTCTTTTTTAAATAAACTATAGACATATATAGTGTATCTGGTCAGCACACCTGACATCCCTCACTGTTGCCAACTCTGTGACTTTGTCTCCAGATTTAGCCACTTTTCATAGCCCTTAAGCATTTTTTTTCCAAAAACCACCCAGATCTCACACAAATACATAGAACCACAACACACAATTACAAGCCTTGCTCTCAAAACAAAGTATCCTTTCTGTACTGATGAGCAAGCGAGCACAGAGGCTACACTGTGTGAGAAAACAGTATGACATTCTGTGGGATCTATTATTTTGCCTTTTTTAACACAGCGTAAACACAGTTATCATTAATTTATGTGAACTGTGACTTTATTGCAGCAGCTATGTAAAAGCTGACACCCACATATTGCTCAGTGTAGTCACTGTATGTATCTTTAGTTAGTTACTTGATGAGTCTTTGTAATGGGGCGTAACGGTTCTGAAATCGACACAGAATCCCTTCCTGTGTTGCAGCCTCAACTTCACTTCAGCCCGTCGAACCCATGACCTGCTGCCCCTGCGGCTCAGCTCTCATTACATTACTAAAAGAGGATTCTACAGGATACAGAAATGTTGTACAAGTGCAGCAAGTTATGGAATGCATGAACATATACTTACACACAGGATATACTGGAGTGTGAGCAAAGCTTAATAAAGATAGACAGTTTAGCTATTTAAACAGTTTTATTAAAACTATATTTTGTGATGGCATGTGTGTGAACAAAATAAATACAGTGGTTGTGAAATAGTTTATGTATTGATAGGCTAATTAGCCATGTGTTCATGTTGCTTATGTTAGCCATGGGGAGCTGATAGAGCATGGTTAAAGCTGTGGCTGGTTATAGCAGGATCCATTCTGCTAATTTGCAGCTCCATATTTGCATTCTTGGGCTCATTGATTCAGTTTCAAACAATCCTTATTTATCTTCCGCTAGGCCATGAAGCAGCCTCTCACAGTCTGAAACATGCTGTAGCTCTTCTTCTAAAACAAAACAACCTGGAGTTAAACACGGTTAAGACTGTGGAGATGACAGCGGACTTCAGAAGACACCCCTCATCAATGATTCCCCTCACTATAACCAACAGCCCTGTGACGACTGTGGAAACTTTCAATTTTCTGGGAACCACCATCTCTCAGGACCTGAAATGGGAGCTCAACATCAGCTCCATCCTCAAAAAGGCCCAACAGAGGATGTACTTTCTGTGCCAACTGAGGAATTACGGTCTACCGCAGGAGCTGTTGAGGCAGTTCTACTCCGCGATCATTGAACCTGTCTTGTGCTCTTCTATAACAATCTGGTTTGGAGCAGCAACAAAACAAGACAGGAACAGACTGCAGAGAACTATTAGAAGTGCTGAGAAAATTATTGGTCCTCCTCTGCCCAATCTTCAGGACTTGTTCACTTCCAGAACCAGGAAACGGGCAGAGAAAATATCACAGACTCCTCACACCCTGGTCACAGTTTATTTCAGCTCCTTCCATCAGGCAGGAGATACAGATCACTGTACACAAAACCACCAGACACTCAGTTTTTTTCCTCATGCCATCACACTCATCAACAGCTGATCAATAAAACTCTCTACTTTATTGCCAATGTGTTACAAACTTTTCTGTTACACTATTTTTTTCGATGCGCACTACTTTATCTTCCCTTCCCAGAGCTGTATTGTTTATTTTGTGTGTATATTGTATAGCATTTAAGTTAAATTATATGACACTATATAATACTAGAGAGACACCACCAACCGGAACCAAATTCCTTGTGTGTGTAAACATACTTCGCCAAATAAACCTGATTCTGATAATGAAATGACTAATGTGTTAGCTGAACCTTGATCAGCAGCTCTGACAGTTTAGCCCAAGCCTGTAAGTTTATGAGATGGTTCTTTAGGTTGTTTTGTATGGAGCACCGCTCTCTGAATCTGGTTTTCTCCTTCAAGTTGACTCCTTGTTTCACTTATTTGTCCTCCTGCGTGTTATAAATGTAGTATAGACGTTTACATGGATAAAACGTGTCTTTAGAGAATAAGTTTAAAATGAGCAACAAAAAATACTGGTTTTGGTTGGAGGATACTGAAAGCCTTAAAAGACACAAGTGCGATGCCCTGGGTTTAAAGGAAATCTATGACTTTCCAACATGAATTACTAATTATAAAACACAGGCTCTTTCACAGGCCAGATACCCAGAAATCCATCCAGATTTTTATACTCACTCTCTCCTTCTATTTTGTCAGGGTTTCTGCTCCATACTATCTGCCTCGTGTCCTGCCTTATCTGAAACGTTCTCCTCTCAGGGCGCTGGGACTTTTTCTGGTAGAAGAGGGTCATCACTGTGCCTATTTCCAAGCTGTGGAGGATGCGGGGACCTGCCTCCAACCAGTCCAGCATCCTAGAGGCCACGACTGAACCAGCACCACCTGCAACCCCTCCGGGGGCCTCCTCAGCACAGCCATTGAGGCAGCCACTGAACCTGGCTGCACACATCTTCACTGCATAGCTACAAGTAAACTTGGCCGGGTTACTGATCTGCTGTGATTTCTCGATAGGATGCTTATCCCTCAGTCACCTACTGAATGCATCAAAGACTAGGGTTATCCAACATGTCCAAGCCACGGCTGCCAGGTTATGAACTGTATCAGCAAGAGTGACTAAAACAATTTCCCAATAAAACACAACCAAAAGAAATCAGTCAGTAGCTGCACAGCTCAAACACTGAAGCGCCTGAGATGTGAATTATCCTCTGGTACTCTGGAGTATATTCCTGTGTTATCCTTTCCAGATGCTTCTGGCACCACAGCAGTGAAATCCACTCGGGTTGAGTTCTCATCACCGCTAGACTCAGGTTTCCACCCTGCTAGTCCTCCAGTCCACGACAGCCGAATGCAGCACGGTCCGGCTTTAAATCCTGCTTGGACCAAGTCGTAAACAGGACGTGGTTTTCTCCACTCCTCAAGTCAGAACTGGCGACAAAAACGTTATGTAACGACGAGTTAGGCAGATACACTGAGGTGGCTGCAACAGGAGCAGCGGAGAGGAGGACGGGTAGCGGCGGCCGCTATATGGCGGTTTCACGGAGACGAAGAGACGCGCGGATGGGAGAGCACGGAGCGGCCGCGAAGAGACTCGGGTGCGCTCCCATACGCCGAAGCATTCTGCTCTCCTTACACTCTGCTCCTCTTCTCCGAGCGCACAAGATGCGTTCACCTTACGCAGACACCCGAAGAACCATAATTTCACCAGTTCCTCCAAGCTGCTCCTTGCCCAGGCGCTCTCTCTCTCTCTTTCTCTCTCTCTCTGGATCTGTGCGCCCCTCCAGCTCAAGCGCCAGAGGTCTTGAGAGGAAATTAGGACTAGCAGACCGGAAAAGCTTGATCCGATTTTTTCTCCTCCTTTCAGGGCTGCTGTAGTGTATCTGAGGGAAGATGAGGGGAGTAGAGCGAGAGTCGCAGGGAAGGAGAGGAGGAAGAACAGAGCGACCTCCGTGGGCCTCCATGAGATCTGCAGGCGAATGCACACTGAACTCAGCAGGGAACCGGTCACGTCCGGAGGTGAAGTGCGGTTCAAATTGCAGAAGTCAACGGCGTGTCAGCTGGTCCTCACCTGCAGCAGTAAATTGAATGTTTTATGTGACTGGTGATGAGTCAGTTAGAGTCGTTTTTCTCTTTTAGTGCAAAGTTAAATTTCAAGGATTCTTTATTGTAATTCACACTGCATTTGCATACTGTGGAACGAAATTCTGTTCTCCGGTCCCAGTGTTGCCCATGTACAGTTAAGACGTTGTAAAATAAAAAAATATATTAATAATAAAAATAAGCTAAATTATATATATATATATATATATA
>VUQJ01043597.1:0-11323 GCA_015108635.1 Andinoacara biseriatus
AAAGGTGAAGGGGGGGGGGGGGGGCACAGCTGAACGCAATAAACAAACAAGACGAGTGGAAGCAAAAACAAACACAAGGAGATGCAGAGTAGTCACAACACTGGGAATCAAACTCAATACAAACACACAGGACACACGAGGACACAGAAGCAGGAGAGGCGGAACAACGGGAACCAGGAAATCTAAATGTAAACAACAACTAAGATGAACGACCAAAACAAACTATGAACATAACAGAACTCAGTGAAAACAGAACCTATAAAAACACAAAAAAACTTGGCCCAGGACCCTGGTGGTCTTCAGTTTAACAAGACGTCCAGGCTGCTTCCTCCAGGACCCGAGGCCTTCCCCGGGAACGTTTTCTATTTGCTTTCATTGCTGTTTTCATTTTATGGGCAAATTTTGGCCATCAAAATTTAACCGCTTAACATTGTTAGTCACTAATTTCTTGTTTCTAAGCATCTCAGGGACAGGAAATCCTGGGCTTTTCCAGCTATGGTTTGCTATGTAAGAATGACCGAACAGTTATTCAGGATTTAAAAGTCAAATCTGATACGCCGTTAATTGGACTTCTTTTGCCTCCTCAGTCCGGCAGCCTGACAGATCCGCTTCCCGCCCCTGACATTCCTGTCATGCACTGTATGTGGACAGCTGGAGGCCACTACATATCGACTTCCTCCACAAACTCAGGCATTTAATTCAAAAGCCGTCATCTTTTGTTTGCTTCTCTCCTCCTGCCCACTTCTCAAATAAAAGTGCACGAGGTATATTGATGAAGTTAAACTGCTTTAACGCCATAGCACAGGAAGCTTATTAGAAACACCTGCAGTTGTGTAACATGCTTGATGCCGCGGTTTGAGACGTATCGACATCGCTGCAGGTGATGGCTTGTAAGGAAAATGTGTCCATCAAACTGGACAGCCCCCCCAAAGCTCAGTAGCCTTTTCTGGCCACTCAGCACAGTGCTGATCTGATTTAAATTGAAGAACAAGGTGCATATCTCACTTTCCGTTAAAATTCCAGGAGGAGGCGGGAATGTAGGTCAGTAAAAGCTGTTTACAGCATGGAAAAGTGACCAGACAGTCTCCTACTAGTTAGGCAGCAGGAGACTTAGATAAGAGTTTGTAGGAGTAAAATGGTTTTAGTGATGTTAGATTATGTAGTGAAAGCAATATTGACCTTCTTTTTTTTCTTTTTTGGAAACATTTCCTCTTTGATCTGTTTAATGTTGAGCTTTCAACATGAAACTGTACAATACAGATGGAGAGTAATCCTCAACACACAGTATCGTCACGCGCACGCTGCATTACCATAATTACACACAGTTTGTCCTATTGAACCCCCCACACACACACACACACACACACACACACACACTCTCACACACACACACACACTCTCACACACACACAAACAGGGTGTAGTGGTGGAGTCATGACAATACACTCAGTGTTAAAGGGTTAATACAAATGATAACTTCTCCAAATTGTATCTATTGATTTGTGTTGATGCATTTATATTTTAGTGCTTCTAATTTCACAGAACAAAAAAGTCCACCTTAGGAAGTCACAGCTTTTTAGACAACAATTCAAATTCCACACAAAACAATTTCTTTCTCAGTTTTTAGTCAAGTTTTATTTTTCAAACTACATGGTTGGACTTAGAATAAAATGATGGTTTGGCCATTTACTATGTCTGAAAACTCCATTTTCTGGCTGACGAGTCCTCCCAGAGGAATGTCTAAAAACATTGCCACCTGAAATACGTGAGTGTCTTGTTGACCGTTACAACAAAAAGGCATTTTTCTGTCTAATACTTATAAATCCATTTCACAATTGCAATGAGGTCATGGTGTGTTAATGTGCAGGCTTTGAACTCATAGTGTGTACCTCCGCAAGTAAAAGTTTCAGATTTATGAAGCATGGTCCTTTTTTTATAAATCTCAGTCATTAAATTTAATGCATCACATGAGTCTGGCCTCCAGTCCTGTTTTGAATGGATGTAGACACTCCCCTGTTCATCAGTTGCATGTAAAATAGCTGTTTTCGTGTCACATGATTAGATATAGCTGTGAAAAGCAGAGCACAGTATCAGTGAGTGTTAAACTTGGGACACTCACTGGAAAAGGAAAGGCTCATCCTGGAATAATTCCTGGAATCATGAACGGAAGAAACAACTAAATTTGGCTATTTCCTCCAGTAATATGTTTCTGTTGTTGTTTTGTTTCTCTTTTTTTCTGTCATTGTTTGTTTTCTTTAAAAACAACAACAACAACAAAAAAAAAACAGCAAGTGAACAGGATCTGTTTGTCATCCTGCTCACCAGATATGTTCACCTGAGATGGGCAGCTCCTCTGACAGTGATGCAGGTTGTTGGTAAGTGCTAGTGGTGACTAGGTTGTGATGCTCTGGACAAGCATCTGGAAGTGTGGTGTACTTTAATGACCCATAGCAGCACAAACCAGCCTGTGAACATAGTGAAAAATCTCCCTCCAGGTAGAACCTCCACCTTTCCGGGCCCATACCCCGGGCCCATACCACAGCAAAGCCTTCTTGCAGTTGCCTTCTGCTCTATTCAGCATTGGGCTGCCATATGCCAGGACTTCCTCAATTCCAAGCCCAGAACAGGGACTGCTTCCAGGCCCATGTCATTGGCATTGGTGTAATCCACTAAGGGCAGGTCAGGGTGTTGTGAGGAGCTGTCAGGGGAACTCATGGTCCCTCAGCAGAGTCAGCAGAAAATAAAGAAGGCTCAGACGGAGAACCTAGATGCATGGTGGAAAGCAGTGGATGAGAAAGGAGATGGAGAGTTTGCTGACACAGACTTCCTCACAGAGGCAGGTGAGTGAGCGGCTGGCATGAGGAAAAGCCCACCCTCTCTGATTTCCTGGGAGCTGAGTGGCGTTGCTACAAACAATATTAATGTAGGCTTAACAAGGATCCAGTTTTATTTGTTGCTGCCATTTTTTAAAGTCCAAATTAAGTTGATGAGGAAAGTGGACACATCTGGGAAACACAGCTGACTATCACTACAGGACCGTGAGGCTCTACAAAAGAACTAGCTCTTAAACGGGTGGCTGTGGCTCGGAGTAGAGCAGGTCCTCTACTAATTGGAGAGTTTGTGGTTCAATCCAGTTTGTGTGCCAAAGTAACCCCAAGTTCTCCCAATGTATTCATCGTAGTGTGATTGTGTGTGAATATTAGATAGAAAGCACTTTGAGTGCTCATGTAGAGTAGAAAAGGGCTATAAAAGAACCAGTCGATTTACCATCTCAAAGTGGTCTCTGTACACAAGCCCACAATTTCCTAAAGAACAGCAAAATATAAACTGTTGTCCTCTTCATTCAGTTTCCCCTGAGAGCTTTACACAACCATTCACAGAGTGGAGACAAAAGAGTTCAATTTTTGCTTCCTGAACTTGAAGTTGGACTTTCTCACGCAGAGAATCCTGGTCAATAAATTTATGCTGTTACTCCAATGTTACCTCTCATTCTAAAACACAAGTGGTGGATGGTCCCAAGATTTTTCTGTCAGTTTCAAATCCATATGGAAACTATTCCACAAAGAAGGGGTGGCAGCTTTAAATCCTTTCATACCCAGGTCTGATTCGAGGAACAGACCAATCCTGAGAGTGTAGATCATGATGGTTACTAGACCCGAGTGTGTATGTAGTCAGATAATTAGACCAAGAACACATTTAACAGAGGGATGAAATAAAGGAGGTTTATTGCCAAGGAGGAAAAAAAAACATGTACAACTAAACTGGGCTGGACTGATGCCAGAACTTATGTTAGGGAAACAGGACAGACACACACAACCAGAAAAACCGTCGACAACGATGCGACAACAGGCAAAGAAAATACAAAAGAGGATAACGAGGGGAGTGGGAACAGGAGGGAACACAGGTGAACCACATTACATAGACGAGACAGGGGAAGCAAAACTGAACATGACGGACAGGAACCAGATGATTCATCAAAATAAAACAGGAAGCCAGATGGGGGAACAAAGACGCAGACCTGACACATGGAAACACAAGGAACTAGAAATAACAAACTGAGGACTAATAAACATAATCAGAGATATACCAAAGAGAAACAAAAGAACACAAAACACTGGGCCAGGACCATGACAAGCATACAACAAACAGTGATGGGAACCATATCCACAACCGGTGATGTAGAGCACAGTGAAAAACCCAGTCCTGTTTCTTTAAGCCTTTTTCATATCAGGTCACCATAGTCCGATAAGGGTAAGAACACTGGAGAGATAAAAATTAATCGCTGACCCGATGAACAGGACTTGTTTCAAAGGAATCCCAGTTTAAATTTGAACTTAGGCAAGCGTGTCAATGTGCTCACTGAATGACAAGTTACAATCAGTAGGGATACCAATATACTTGCATTGTTTAATTTTCTGAACTCTTGGAAAGTTAGCTGGTAATGCCTTGCATTACCATAGATTTTCCAGCGTCTATCCAGCAGTAATTTAAGGTTAATTAAATTTGACTGAATCTTATCAAAAACACAGAGAAGAAAATCAGTGGTTTGCACCACTGAGCAAGACGCGCAGTAGATGACAGTGTCATCAGCGTACAGGTGATACATAGAATTTGGCATATCCTGATAAACCTCATTAACATATAATGTGAAGAAAATAGTCCTAATGTTGGGTAGGCTTATCTTGTTGATGCTTATTCTTTATTGTGATTGTTTATATATACATATTTTAGTTACTCCAGAAATGACGGGCTGAAAGAGAAAAGGAAGAGAAGAAAAAGGTGGGAGAAAGGGGAAAGATAGAGGGGGACAGAACACCAGCTAATTAACCAAAATAAATAAATTGTATACAAACATATATGTATATTTACACACACATACACACACACACACAAATCAGGAAAAATAATTTAAGGAGCAACCACCAGGTAGCAGCAGGGAGGCAAGGCACAAGAATGCCCAGACTCAGGTGCCTCAGGTACATACTTGTGTGCCCATACCCCCACCCATATATGTGTGCTCATATATACACCCATGAAGACAGTGACAAATGCACATTCATCCAACTCTACCCACCCTCTGAATTAGGGAGCAGTAGACACCCCCAAGGGCCAGCCGCAAACCCAAGATGCTGCCCGCCTAGCACCGAGAGCGCCGCCTGATCCCCACCCTGGGGGTAGGAAATTAGGGTGTGGAATGGTCCCCTCCACTTCCACCCCCCCATTTTTGAGTGTATGAAGTGTATAGGATGCAGTTAAAATTGAGGGGACAGTTGAGCCACGAGGATCCCATTGCTCAACCTTCCTGCCCCTTCAAAACCCTAAGTGTCTAAGGTGCCATTAAAATTAGGGGGCTGACAGTAGAGAGGATCGTAGTGGGGCCACCACAGCAGCCCCATCTCATCATCCTCATGCCTGCCCCTCAAAGTCCTATGTGTATTAGGATGTGTTGTTGCTTGTAATGGCTGTAATGCAATTAAAATGGAGAGAGACCAGCCTCTCCCATTGACGTGTAGTTGTATATGTGCGTGTGTGTATATGTATGTGTGTGGTGGTGTTGGTGTAACTGGGGGGGGAAACGACCAGGTAGGGCAACCTGGAATAAGAGAGCCAGCAGACAGCTGGCTCAGTAGGCACCCCAATTTCCCACACCCCTGAACAGGGCAGGGAGAAGTGGACCCGGGGCCGAAGTGACAGCACCACAGAGCGCCGCCGTGGGGGACACCCTTTGATATAGGAAGAAATGATGAATGGGATCCTTCAGAGTGGACACTTTGACTTCTGGCTGTCAAGTGATTGCTGAACCAGCCTACAGCCTGGCTAGACAAGCTGATGTCAAAGAGCCTGTTCAGAAGGATGCTATGGTCAACTGTATAGAAAGCTTTTGATAAGTCAATAAGTAAAGCTGCACAGTCATCCAAGGCCTCAATAATGTTATTCACCACTTTAATGGCAGCGGTGTACTGGGCTGCTTTCTAAACCCTGACTGCTGTCAATACAGGATGTTATTCAAATCGAAGTAATCTTTGAGTTGCTCACAGACTTTTTCCAAACCAAGACTCATAATTGGAGAGCGGCCTGTAGGTGTTTAAAACTCCTTTCAGGAGTGGAATAACAAATGCCAATTTCCACAATTCAGGAATCTCATTATTAGAAAAAGAGTAAAAAATATAAGTTATCAGTTCATCAACATTTTTCATCCTGAAATGTGAAGCCAATCAAAATCGCCCCCTAGTGGCTTGTATAGTACAGGTAATGTGAGTCTGTTAACACTGACAAAGGCTTAAAAATAGCATCAATTTAAAAGGAAAATTAATATTTCAAATGATAATATATTACTTAGGATATAGTTTTAAGTTATTCTAATTTATGAGCACCTGGCCCTCACAGTGTCTTCCAAGAAAAAATTTGTCCCTCGGACAAATGTAGTTGACGACCCCGGTTTAAAGGAAACCAATGTTTGGTTTATCCTTAATTCTAAATTTGTGCGATGGCGCATGCTGATCAATAGTTTGTATAAAACATCATAAAAGTAGTTCCAGGCCAATACAATATTATTAATTAGCAATATCCTAGTCCGGACAACTTCCCAACGATGGAGAAGAAAGGCTTAAAGAAAGGCTTCCCGTTTGGGAATCTTAGCTTGTCTGACTGCTACTGCAGCACAAAGGTTACTCAAATCATTTGCAAAAATACCCATATGTTAAAAATGTATTTGGTGTATTTGTTAAAAACAAATCATGTAGAAATGACTTTCCTGTTCCATTTACCAGCTGTGAAAGATCAAGAGTCACACGTGGATTTAAAACTGTCAGAGACAGAATGCAGCCGGTCCCAGTTAAAACCAACAGTTAAAATCTATCTGCATCTGCCAAATGAAGGTAAATCAAATATCTGAGGATTTTACCCAGATTTTCAAAAGGTCCATTTTTGGAAGTAGTTGTTTAACATTTATATGTAAGAATTCCGAGCCCGGATCTAGCTTTGAAGTCAGTGGGAGTATTTAAGCAGATAAGATCTGGACGAGGATTAGGCTGGATGTTCCCTGACAATAACAACAATAGAATTTTTGGCATGAGTATTCCTTATCCCAGCAATAAATCTGCATACCCACTAACCTGAAATGGTTAAAGTACGAGGAACACAACCAGTCATAAATGCAAAAGAGGCTTTTAAAATGAGAATATGATATAGAAACTACTCTGGAGAACCCACTGAAGAATTAACTCATTTGTATTCCCAGTGCATATATTTTGCACTCAGCATGGAAGACAGTGCATGTGTGCCTTTATGATTTCCATACTCCCCTTGAGGATAAAATGAAGAGACTAAAAACAGGAACAGTAAAAGGAGCGTGCTGGCAGGCATGCTGTAGGGAGCACAGAGCTCGAGAGATCCAAGGTTGTTAAAATGTTCTCCAGTCCAAGTTATCAGCCTTCCTAGGCAGAATCCTAGCGAGTTCCCAGGTCCTGGTTCTGGCCTGGATCCGTCACAGAAGCATTTAAAAGAAGTCCTCCGCAACCAGATAAAAGGCAGGGTTCACTTCTTTAAGATTACAGCCAATTGTTGTAATTAATCCCGGTCAACAATAAATAACTGGGTCAGCTGATGTCCACTTCAGTCAAATCACACCGATATTCAACTTGAAGACAATGTCAACAAATACGTAAATGTAAGGGGTGGTTTCCCACTATAAAAAGGCGATCACCACACAATCCTACTGCAGCTGTGTATTCATTTATCACCTGATTTTTTTAAAATCTTAATGACTCCTTCTCCTACAGCCTATTCCCAGTGTTTTACTCCTTCCTCCGGCTTTTTGAACACACCTTTTTCTTTGAGTTGGAAGGTTGATATCGCTCTCATTTGAAAAAAGCAGCTGTTTGGAAGCAGATGATTTTCTTCTTTGTACACTATCAGTGATCAGATCCACTAAACTGTGAACATTTTAATAGTCTGATGGAGCACTCAAG
Source organism: Andinoacara biseriatus (assembly GCA_015108635.1). Lineage (NCBI taxonomy): Eukaryota > Metazoa > Chordata > Actinopteri > Cichliformes > Cichlidae > Andinoacara > Andinoacara biseriatus. The sequence goes on from VUQJ01043597.1 coordinate 7,971, forward strand.
CACTCATGGGAAAGACTGTTAACAGTTGTCTAGATTATTACTTCTGTGTAATATGAACAAGCAATTGGCAACAGTGGGAAGGAAAAAAAACCTTTTATCAGGAAGAAACCTCCAGCAGAACCAGGCTCAGGGAGGGGCAGTCATCTGTTGAGACCGGTTGGGGACCAGGACCAGTGTTATTTTTGACAGCAAATTTTGATTTCGTTTTATTCATAGTCTTTGGAGGAAAATGTAATTTAGTTTTAGTTATAATTTAGTCATCTGAATATTTTTAGTTTTTGTCATGTCCCGGGTGGTTTCCGTATGTTTTTTTTGTTTGTTTCTCCCTCTCTGGTGTGGGGGTGTGTTTGTTTTTGGTTTTGGGGTGGATTGCTGGGGCTGACATGGAGGCGGCCTTTTGGGACCCCTCCCTTTCTGGGCAGGTCTTCAGCCTCGCTGGCTCCACAGGTGTGGGGAATTACCTTGTTGCCAGGCTCTTCTTAAGCTGTCGGCTGATCGTCACACATCGCTCGATCATTGACGGTGCTACAGTTAGTATCGGCTGCTCTCAGAGAAATCCTTGTTGTTTTGCGGTGCCTTGCCTAACCTGCCTTCTCACCTGTGCCCAGATCTTCCATGAGAAGTTGAGCCCGCCTGCCCTGCCGTTACCTGAGTGAGCCAGCTCTCACTTCCTCTGCCCGTTTCCTGTTGGAGTGCCCAGCTTCCTTCTCATCCCCCAGCCCAGCCGTCTCTCACCACTCCAAACCTCCACTGGAACACTCTGCCCTTTTCCCAAGCGCCCCTCATACAGTAACCTTGTCTGACACCACTGTAAATAAACCTTGCACTGCCTCTTACCTGCTACTTTGAGTCCTCTGCTCACCCCGTCGTGTCAGTTTTAGTCTAGTTTTAGTCAACTAATTAGCATAAGAATATAATCAATTAAATCTACAAAATCAACTAAAATATAAAGGGTGGAAAATGTAAATGCTTTTTCTTCAGTTCCCTTGAATTAGTCATTATACACACACAAAATTAAACATTTATTAAAAGTTATGGAATATTATTAATGGTTGAAGACCAATATACTCGCAAACATTTTGCACTGAAAGGTACAGGGGATCTGGGTGACTGGCTTGCGGATGTCGTTTAAGATTTGTCGCATTTTTACCCGAGATGGTCGCCATAAGTGGTTTACATATCTTTTTTTTTTTCACGATGTCAAAGGAGAAATGTGATTAATCTGTTCAGTCCTTGTGAGTTTCCGGCTACTTTTCACCGGCTTCTTTATCAGTCAGAGAATAACAACCAGGAATAATAACCAAAGCATCAATATAAGGACTCACAAATGTCAGCAAATTCCTGGAGGGAGACGCTGAAACTATCAGAATGGACGTGAGGGAATCAAGAAAGGGACAAATATGTTTGCAGCCAAAAACTGAGCACAAAGAGCGAGGACCAAAAAAAAGTCTCAGCTGGCATCACTTATAAAACACTAGCATGACCACAAGGCAATTAACACGCATAATCCAGCTACACAAGCATAAATGTGGACATGATGTGGGACACTTCCGTAGGTTGTGTACAGAGGCTGCAAAGACCCTGAGAGTCTAATTAGGAGCATCTAACCAAGCAGCTGCTTCAGCATCAGGATGCAGCTGGATTTGAGCTTTGACTCATTCAAAGAGTTTGTTTTTGTCAAACACCACATGTAGGTTTTGATAATCTACTGAAGTTTATTGTAGAGTTTATTGTAGAGTTTATTGAGTTTCATATTGTTCTTTGTTTCTCCCTGTTGATATTCTTGTGTGTCCTAATATTACACACATTTAGCACGTAGTGCTTAAATCTTTGTCAAGTTTTTATTACACAACAGTCACTTTTGCGCCTTTAATCTTGCACCTGATTAAGTATGAAAATACTAAAACTAACACTGAAACTAATTAAAACTAACTGAATTAGAGAAAAAAAAAAAAGGAAAAACTAACTAAAACTAAACTAAAATGTAAAATCCAAAACTATTATAACTCTGGTGTGAACTGGACTGGACCCCAAGAGAAATGACAGCTTTCCTATTTTTTTCTGCAATTGCATTTGTCGGGGGCCATCCTCTCCCAAATAGTAAAATCTGTCCCTGTGCTTATTTTTCTCGTCTGCTTTCTCCAGCAGAACGGAATTATGATGTGGGCAACCGGGAGCTATTGGCTATCAAGCTGGCACTGGAGGAGTGGTGGGAGGGAGCTGATCAGCCATTTCGGGTCTAGACCGACCATAAGAATCTGGCTTATCTCCAAAAAGATAAGGGTCTCAATGCCTGTCTTTGCCCGGTTTAATTTTAGCATCTCTCACAGACCGAGCCTGATGCACTGTCTTGCCAATATGCCACGTCTGATAAACCTTACGACACTGATACCATCTTGCCGCCTTCATGTGTGGTTGGAGCCTTGACTTGGGAGACTGAATCATTGATACAGGATGCTAAGCGAGAGGAGCCAGATCCAGAAACTGGACCTGCCAACCGTCTCTTTGTGCCCTCGAAGGTGAGGGCTAAAGTGCTGCAATGGGCACAGCCAAGTTCACGTGCCACCCTGGAATCCAAAGAACAATCACTTTTCTCCAATGCCTGTTCTGGTGGCCTTCACTGATCAAAGACACTCGTGAGTATGTTTCCGCATGTGGTGTTTGTGCTCAAAACAAATCCTCTAGTTCTCCTTTCTGAGACCCTGAAGTTCTGATTCATTGAAGGAAATGTCAATTAATTTTGTCTGATTTGATTTATTTATCATCTCGTTTTCATCATGACAAAAAGGATCGTTTACAAAAACTATGATGAAAATATTTCGTCAACAAAGTTAACACTGGCCAGGACCATGAAACTAATCTCCGTGACCTTTTCCAGCCCTCCTCTGTTCCTTGTATCCTGTTAAGTCCCTATCATCCCATTAGATATCCCCATGTTTAAGGAGGTCTTGTTTTACTTTGCTTGTCTCTTGTCTTGTGTGTGTTATTTAGTTTTGCCTCCCCTCTTGTTTTCCCTGACTATGTCACGGTGCGTGGAAGCAGGCCGTGTGGCTTGTTGAGGAAGAGAGGACCCAGACGCAGGAGTAGGTGGAGGTAAAAAAAATTAGTGAGCCTTTATTTTGGATGAACAAAATAAAGAAGAAAACAAACTAAAAGGAAACCTAAACTGGGAGGAACTAAAGCAATACAAAAACACTGGAGAACAATTAAATGTTATTTATACAGCGGCAATTCACAACAAACAGTCGGCTCAAGGTGCTTTATATTGTAGGTAAAGACCCAACAATACTGCAGAGAAAACCCAACAATCAAAATGACCCCCTATGAGCAGCACTTGGTGACAATGGGAAGGA
>VUQJ01043598.1:0-12062 GCA_015108635.1 Andinoacara biseriatus
TGCTGCCTCACAGTTTGAATACCATCTGGAAGGCCTGGATTCGATTCCAGGCTTGGCTCTTGAATCCCGGCCTCTGTCTCACTGTGTGGAGTTTGCATGTTCTCCCCGTGTCTGCGTGGGTTTCCCCCGGGTACTCCGGTTTCCTCCCACAGTCCAAAGACATGCACTTACTGGGGTTAGGTTAATTGGCTACTCTAAATTGCCCACAGGTGTGAATGAGAGCATGAATGTGAGTGTGAATGGTGTCTGTGTTTCTGTGTTGGCCCTGCGACAGGCTGGCGACCTGTCCAGGGTGTACCCCGCCTCTCGCCCTATGTCAGCTGGGATAGGCTCCAGCCCCCCCGCGACCCTGAAAAGGAAAAGCGGAAGCAAATGGATGGATGGATGGATACTTTTAGAAAAGCAAGGATACAGAATATATTCTCAAACTCACAACCATTCATATGAATGATAGTCTTAACAGAGAATTTGTTTTGCTGCTCAGACATGCAGCCAAACCACATGTAAGATATGTTCTAAGAATAAAATTCTTCTCTCAAACAGTTGAAAAGGGTGTTTTCACTCAACACATAAAAGCCACTGCACTCTGTATCAGTGGTCTAACTAAACCAAACTCCCTCAAACCTAAGCCTTTAAGATCAAATAATGCAAACTACAACACACTTTGTTTTTTTTTTTAAGGGTAGCCATGGGAGACAGAGAAATGATGAATCTACCTTGAGCAAAAGCCTGTTGTACATCACCTCCCACACCGGCGAGGGAGTCCTGAGGAGGATACATGTGAGCCTGGGGGGGTACAGCACCTACAGAGCGCACAGATGATGGGCTCGGCCGAGAGGGTGATGAGTGAGAAGAGCCGGACGCCTGCGCCTGTGAAATGAATTCATGAGAGTTGGTATGGGAGCTGGATAATGTTACTTTTAGAAGGTTTTAGATTACAAGATTACATATTAACCCTTTGCAGTTTGCTTGGTTATACGCCCAGTGAGTGTGTGTGTGTGTGTGTTTATCTACTTAACTGACTGTACAAAATGTATTTGAATATATAAGGAGTTGACATTTGTAGCATGTCCTCCACCACATAATTTGCAGCTTGTCCAGACCCCTTTGGAGCAGCAGTGTGAGCCATTGCTGTTTCAGAACATTAACCTTATTCTCCCCCTTTTTTATATATATATATAAATATATATAAAAATTTGACCCAACTCCCCTTCAGTGCCATCTTCCTGTGCACTGCTGGATCTGTTCTAAACAGACTATTTACAAACAGTCCCATGGAGGTCTAACTTCACCATTTCCACCAAAGACCTCCAAGTTGTACAGAAAACATCGAACTCTGGTTTCAAACCGACCCTTCTTACATTTCGAGGACTGCTGGTCCTTCGTCAATGACCCGGAGAATAACAAGCAGTTATTGGGCACAACCTTTGGTCCCATCCTTTACAGGGTTTCAGTTCTGTTCATAACTTTTATGCATTGAACTTGTAGGCACAGCCAAGGGGTGAAGGGTGTCTGGTTTGGTGGGCTCAGGAGCTCGTCTCTGTTTATTGCAGATGAAGTGGTTTTGTTGGCCTCAATTCAATGACTTCTACATTGCACTGGGGCAGTTTGAGGCTGAGTGGGAAGCGGCTCGGATGAAAAGGGTGGAGTGTCTGCCCCAAGCAGAGGAGTTTACGTACCATCTGTGTCTTGTTCAAGAGTGAGGGGAGAGGAGATCGACAAATTGCTGTACTGGTCTGCTAGGGTGAATAGAGAAATCAGTGTGAAAGTGACGCTGTTGATTTATCAGTCGAGCTACGTCCCCGACCCTCACCTATGATTGTGATCTCTGGGTAGTGACTTATGGATACAAATGGCTAAAATAACCTGAAAGGTGGCTGAGCTCAGCCTTAGACATAGGATGAGTTTGGAAATTTGTGAGCGGCGCTGAGTAGACCCACTTCTCCTTCACATTGAAAGGAGCTGGTTGAGGTGGTTCAGGCATCTAACTAGGATGCCTCCTGGTACCTCCTGTTTGAGATGCTCCAGGCATGTCCCACAAGGAGGAGGCCCAGAACACCCTGGAGTGATTATGGGCATTTTTACACCTATAGTTTGTTTACTCTGGTCTGAATCAGCTGGTGAGTTTGTAAAGTTGTGGGTGGATGGACGGATGGATGGACGGAGGGATGGATGGATGGATGGACGGAGGGATGGATGGATGGATGGACGGAGGGATGGATGACATTTACAGGGTTCTGCATTGTTAATTCCCCAAGGTTAAACTGTCAACTTGACATACTGAAAATTCAGTGGAAACAGCCTGAACTGTGTGTGCGCCATGGTAGTATTTTGTGATGGGACTGTGTCTAAAAGAGTAGTGTATTACTTATTAATTTTTTTTGGAAAAGTACTGCACAGTGCTAATTACTCCCAGTAGAAAGTATTTTGTTATACTACTTGTTACATTACCCACACCAATTACCTTCAGCACTGCCACATAATCACCAGTTAACAGTACAAATCTAATGAGGACACACACACATACAATATTTTTTTAATATTTAACTATTAACCTGAAAACAGCAAAGCTAGAAACTAGGCCAGCATGTCACAGAAACAGGTACAGGTAGAAATGGAGGCTACCTTTTCAAAAAATATCAGGCTTTGCTTGCTTGTCAGGGGTCATCACACACTCTACTTTAAAATCATTGTGTTTTTCACTCGCTTTGTGTTACCATGTTGTTTGTGCAAGTGGTTGCAAAGAGTCAAGAGTCATCTCATCTTAGTAGCTGCTGTTTCTGCACTGATTGCAGTTTGAACTTCACCGTGACGTTCTAATCCTTTACTGGGTCTTCAAAAATAATATGTCGACATTTACATTCATCCATTCATGCACTCAACTGCTCAACTATTTTCCTCCCAGCACATGAACTGAAGTCAGCTGATTGTGCAAGTGTACAGGAAAAGGGAGTGTTTGATTTCTTTCTCTATCCACCCACTGTGAAGAACTCACTTAACACAAGTGCATAAACACGCAGGAGGACAGGAGGTTATCAATCTTTGCTCACCACCCGCCCTACTCATCATATTTAACTCTGTGATTTTATCCTCTTCCCCAAAATGATTTTAAAGCTTTTACACTGGAGTGCATGTGGCAGAGGCACCAGTGCAAGCAGCCAGGACAGGGATCAGTGCAATGCTGCACAAGGAGACTAATTTGAAGGAGAGATAGGTCAAATTTAAATCATATACGGGTCTAGTCTTGGAACTTTTTATATTGCATGTCACATTTCAGGTTACTAAGACTGAATCCCACATTTTCTTCAAGGTGTCCAACAAACAGATATAAAACTTACTGCCTGTCGCTGTTCCTCATCCTACAGGGCCACAACATGGGCAGCCAGAAACAAAGAGGGAGGAAAAGAAGAATGGAAAAGAAGAGGTCAGATGAAGTCATATAGGAGGAAACATCAGAGGGGAAAATGAGGCTTTTTACTGCAAGGACAGGAAGAGGGAGATGTGAGGAAGAAGGGAGACTTTGCCCTCTAGTGTGAGACAATACAAACTGCTCAAGATTTAAATCAGTGTGTGCGTCTGTGTGCGTCTATGTGTGTGTCACCTTGAGCAGCTTCATCAGTCCCTCCAGCTGCACCATCAGCTCCCTCCTGCTCTCCTGCAGAGATGACATCCTTTGCTCCAGTTCGTCTTTCCTCTGTCTGCAACACACACACACACACATTACAAAGGCTTGCTGAAGGCAGGAGCAGGAGTAAAAATAGAATTAAGTCCCAAAATGTGCAGATCAGAAACACTTAAACAATATGCAGAGATTCACAGTTAGAAACATCTTAATGACGGTCTTTAGTCCAGGCTGCTTCAGCTGTGTGGTGAGGTTAATAAACAGATGAACAAGAGGTTATTTTATTTGTTATGTTACTGAAGAGCATGTAGGAGAGTCTTCCCAGGAGGAAATTAGCTATAGACACAGATTATGTGAACTTTCAGTTAGAGATCCTGATGTCATGGAGAAAAAGACCAAGAAAGATTTCCAGTCTGAGGAATTCAAATTAAGATGAATATTATACACAAAAGCTTCTTGTGCTTCCAGCATGCATTCAAAAATACTGATAAAATGCACTGCAGCAGCAGGGCTTTCTGGAAACAAAACTTTAACAACAGGCATAGAGTTTAACGTTCACAATCTTTTTCCACCAAACAGTGTGCGGTCTGGATGGGACATTAAAGCAGGAGCAGAGCTCGTCTTTCTTTCTTGGCTTTCCTTCACATGGCCAAAGATAAATGAGTAAATAAACAAATGAAAACAAGCGTCTGACTCACTCAGTAAATAGAGTTTTGTTTTATTATTATACCGCTTTAACAGCAAGCTAGCCAACAAGCTCAGAATAACCACTTTATCTGTATTATCTAAGTTATATTATCAGCAGTGGAAAAATGAATAAGAGTACCAAGACTTCCTGGCAGTGACACCAGATTATTGATTGATATTATCAATTATAGTCCTGTTCAGACATGAAGGGTGCTAAATTATCAGTGAATGTATATAAAAAATGTATATAGCTGGTGTGAAATCACCCATTGATTGGTAAAGTCCTATCCAAAAGAGCATTTTCCCTGTTGCTATTTTGTTGTTTTGAAACAAGGGGCAGATGTGACTGTGAAGCTGAGGACCCTGAGACAGGGTGGCACTGCCCTAAAGAGTGCTCTGCTTTATCCTCGTTTTTGACTCTAATGGGGACCATATCTTATAGAATGATCACCACGGTATATTCAATAAGACTGGAAACTAGTGACTTGAACCAGGGCAATGGGGAGGATCAAGGATCTGCCATCACGGCACCTGATTCATTTACTTTGAACCAGGTGACGTCATCCACTGCAACAGCTGAAATAGGCTTCAGTCCCCGATGACCCTGAACTGGATAAGCAATTGAGAAAACAAACCTCTGTTTTGCTTTGCTTGCACTGAAGAATTCAGAAAAGTTTGAAGTGACAGACTGTTCAATTACTTTTATTTAAATGCTTCAGTGCTGCTGGTTGTAAATAACCTCACAGTGAGCAGTGTGGTTGCTTGTGTATCCTGTTGTTCATCACTGTGAGTAACCACCCTGCTAAGTTAAATTAAGGGACACATAGCTTTGCAGAGCATTGTCTACGTGCTGTGTGCTCTCGCAACCAGCAGTGTAGGCTGCACTTGTTTGTGTTTGTGCTGTTGTTGGTTCTTAAGCTTAGCCCCTGATGTGGAGAATGTAGAAGTCATACATTTATAGCAAAGTGCTTTTTTGATCTTTTTGATCAACTAATCAGCAATGCATTTTTCTTTGTGAGGTTTTTTTTTTTTGGAAGACTGCATGCGAACAAGTGTGTAGACCACACGCCCAAAATCCTTCACTCTGGGTAGCCAAATACCTCCACAAACTGACGCGGACGAGAAGCTCTGGTAGCTCATGAGCGGCTGCTGTTGCTATAGTGATTACAGCAGCAAAGATACCCTGATTTAAATGTCAGGAGCACCGAAGCAGCACACGAATCCTCCAACAAGCTTCTACACAATTTCCCTTCTGCTTGAAATTAGATAAGTCGCCCTCTGCTGGCCATTAGAAAGAATGCATGTTTAAGGCGCTTCAGTAAAAGTAGTGCAACCATGTGACTGTATTTTACCAGGTGTGTCATTTCTACAGCTGCAGTTTTCAGTATTAAAGCCTTTTTTTTAAAATCAGAAAAGTAAACCAGAAACATAAAGGCTCTTGTTTAACACTTTAAAATATTTTCATCTCTAAATTGTGACTGCTGTGACCATTTCTTCCATAACATGCTGGAGATAATGTATAACCAACATCTCTCCTGGGCAGAACTGTTATTGTTTTATGTCAAAGCTACACAAATGCCAACACTTTCAAGTTCCTCTCCTCCTCCTCCTCCTCCTCTTGAAGGATTTGTTTTTACTGAAAACCACAATAAACGTGTTGGAAGTGATTTCGTCTTTGGTGTTTGTGTGAAGTCCACCATCTGTCGCTGCCATCTGCCATAAAGAACTCTCCCTCTGCGGCGCAGAGCAACGCAGCAAGTTTTCCCGCCAATTCTGATCGGCGCAGAGTCGCAAAATCCGGAAACTACAGCGCAGGGAGTGAAAGACTCCAATTGTTTTTACAACATATTTTCCGTGGGTGTGACTCACAAAGTTCAAGATGAAACAAAAAAAACATAATGATTATTTTAAGTAAACAGACAGCAGGTTTCAGGGGGGACTGTGTTTACCTGAGCAGACGGAGCTCGGCCAGCAGAGTCGGGTTGGTGCTGCCCTTCTCCGGGCTGGGCTGGCATGCTGCATCATGCTCTGCACGGAGACGTTTGATCTCTGCCAAGATCTCTCTGGGAAATGAAAATCACACTGGTCAGCGTAAGCCTGGGCAAACATTATGTAAGGAATGAACAGACTGTAAATAAGCAGGGCTAAACTTCTACAGGCTTTCGTGGAATCTTTTTGGAATATTTCACAATTTTGAAGACAGAAACAAATGTATGTACAATTCTCATGAGCTTGAAAGTCAATCTTTGGTACGGCCACCTCTATTCTTCAGCACAGCCTGAACTCTCTGAGGCAGCTTTCTTCTCATTTCTTTAAGCAGTCTTCAGGAAAAGTTCTCCAGGCTTCTTGAAGGACATTCAAAGCTCTGCTTTAGATGTTGGCTGCCTTTTGTTCTGTTTGTTCCCACACTGTTCCAATAATGTTGAGGTCTGGGTTCTGGGGAAGCCAATCCATGACTGATAGTGCTGCAATGTGTGTTTTTCTACCCAGGGATGCTTTTACTGCATTGACAGTGTGTTTGGAATCATTGTCATGCTGAAAAATGAAGCTGTTGCCAATCAGATACTTTCCAGATGGTATTGTATGGTGGATCAAAATCTGATGGTACTGTTCTGTGTTCATACTTCCATCAATTTTGACAATATCGCCAACACCGCAGCCCCAAACCACGACAGAGTCTCCACCCTGTTTTCCCTATGGCTGAAGACACTCACTGCTGTACCTCTCTCCTGACCCCCTCCATATATATTGATGATGATTTGAACCCAAGATTTCATCATTCCATCAGACCTGTTGCCACTGATTTTCTGTCCAGTTCTTGTGTAATTTGGCAACCTCAGCCTTTTCTCCCTGTTTCCCCTTCCTTAAAAATGGCTTCTTGACAGCCGCCCTTCCACAGAGAGCATTTCTAATGAGGCTTCAGTGAACAGCAGATTTATCAAATGAAGGGCCAGATGCATCTCTCGGGTTCTGTATCAGGTTTTTCCTGTTTCTCTTTTTTTTCTTAAGGACATGACTTTCAGATGCGGTGATCTGCTGTAGATAATATTTTAGACCTGCTGCTTCTTCTTTTGTCCTCCATTTGTCCAGTTTACCTTTTTCTTTTTAAAAAAGGACTGACTGCATATGGACAGGTTTTTTTTTTTTGCTGATAACTGTTTGGGATCACCTTGTTGGTGCTAAAACACTATTTTATACCTGTCCAACTGTTATCTTTGGCATTTTTCATAGATTCAACTAATGACACGGAAACAAATGGTTTTTTTTAATACAGGCTGCTAGTAAAGTAAAGATACAATTTAGATTCGATTCTTTGCTAAATTTTATGTGTAGACAACACTGGTTCAAACCCTAAGTTAGGTGCCTTGTTCATGCTTGAAAGACAGATAGTCAGTGTTAAGTAGCTTGACCAAAAAACCCCCAAAAACATTCCTCTGAACTGAAAATGAGTGAAAAATCAGCTAATGTCCAGAGAAAAACTTTAACCTTCAAAAAATCTGAGAACTATTGCTCAAAACAAGAGGGGTGGGTCAACACTTTAAAAGCTACTTTTTGCTGCAACTTTTCTGTCTATATTGGATTATCAAGATTTGTTGTATATGAATGCTTCTGTTCAATCTTCAGATGGTTGATGGTGTTTACTGTGCTTCCTTGAGGTTCATTACTAACTGCAAAATGTCGACGTACCACTGTGATTTATACAGTCGCGTGGGATGGCCTGCTCTGGCCACCTGCTGGATCTGTCACTGGTATACTTTCATCTATAAGGCAATACTTGGACTACTACCCACCTCCAGTTGTGCATTAATTGCATTGAAAAGTGATGTTCATTACTCATACCAAAGCCATTTGCTGCTTTCTGTTCCATTTGTCTGTACCAAACTAGGTAAAAAGGCTTTTATTCATTCGGCTCCACCCACACGGAACATGTTGCAGAAAGACTGAAAACTGAGTTAATCTCACTGAGAGATTTTAAACCAAACTGCAAGCTCTTGAGGGCAACTCTGTAACATGCACTTGGTTTCCTTAATTTGTTTGTAAAATGTAACCACTTTGTGTTTTGCTCGTGTTTTAACTTGTAATTTTGTAAAGGTGTTTTGTATTTGTTCAACGGATGAAGGGATTAATCCTAACACTTTTTCTCTTTAGCTATAAAAACATCAAAAGTAAATGACCATCATTAAATATGAACCTGGGAACACATACACCAGTTACAGCTGCCGGGGCTGATCACATCCGCTCACTACAAGGCTTACGATTCTACCAGATGTGCTACAGAGCATTTCAGCAACATCCAAGAAGCTGCATCAAACTGCACGGGGCAGATGAGGAGGGAAGGAAATCAGACACACAAATAGCATGGAGAACTTGTGTCAATTTTCATATGAAACAAATAAACGCTCTGCTTCTAAAAGGTTCCTGGTGTGATTTGGAGTCATGCCGAGGACAGAAAAGCACTCCACAGACAGAACTGTGACCTATGTATTCCCAGGGTTAATCCTCAGACCCCCTAACAGCAACGTTAAGACTTCAAAAATGTTGCAAATGTTCAAGTTTGAGGAGCCAGACGGCCTAAACGACTTGAGAAATTTGTTTAAAAAACAATGTTTGCACAGGTTTAGTGCAGCAATGTAAACATGACCAAGTCCTTCATGGCTGTACTGAGCCTGAAGGACTGCTTTTAGTTTCCACCTGCAACTCGTAGTGATGCTCCCTAAAAATTAATTCTTTAGTAACTCTTGATCAAATCTGGGATCTTCTTTCTCATTTGCTTCTTATATATTAATTCATATTTATTTGTTGTTGTTGTTTTTTATTTATTTATTTTTTGGACACTGTAACTTTTATTGTATGTATAATTTTTATGATATGTGAAGCCTTCAAGTATTTTTTCCAACAATGAAAAAGTTAAGTTCTCCACCATGCTTCTGTTCACACATTTATACCTGTTTTTAGACTCCAGCTGAGCAATGAGCTCCCTCTTCTGTTTGTTTGCATCGAAGTTGATGCTCCGGGTCGGGATCACCTGAAACGCAAACAAACACACGGTTAACGGTTTTGCTCTGACTTTGAGTGAATCATTTATCATTTACCAACCAAAATAAGTTCCTTGTGTAGCTGTAACATATGCAAGCATTTGTCCTACTAGAGTTAGAGTTAGAAGAGATGTTTTTGACTCACTCCCGTGCTCTCTGTGTCGGCCAGTCGTGAGGTGTAGCGAGCGATCAGTTTGTGCTCGTCGTCTTGCCTGCTGGGACTGTCGATACTGAAACAGAAAATCAACAACTTACTGTATTGTATTTAAACAGCCAAGAGCCAACATGAGACACCAACTTATTGGAAGGCACTGCAGGTAAGTATGGTCAAATTTTAAATTACAGATAACATGAGACTTCAATTTTTGTTTGCATTTCAGGTTTTCACAATTACTGAGTTTAAGTATGTTAATGAGGTATTACCTACATCGCTCTGCATCTCTATATCTATAGCTATGTTTTGTGCAGTTCTATACATTTTAATCGGAAAGCACAATCACTGGGGAAAATTTTTAAGTAACAGGTATCACTGTTAAACGTTCTCTCATGTTGGTTTGTTACATTTTGGCTTTTCTGCACCATATACTTCATTCATTCCATATTAACCCTGTTCGTTGTCAACCAGTTATTAAGCAGACACTTTGTTCCTGTTATCTTGACCCCAGTGACCCCATATACAATTCCAACTTTGCTTTAGTCATAAGTTATCTACCCATGAAGTTGGTAAGTGTATGCGTACGGTTCTCAGGTTGTTGAGTGGACACTTCAATGGAAAGAGCCCAGACGCCCACCCGCCCACCATGGGTGATCACATATTAGCCTAATATTTAAAGTTTCTTAAATTTTAAGAATTTTCTTTTTTATTTACTTCTTACTTTGTGAGGCTGGCATAACAAACTGTAATTTTTTTGAGACTTGAGACAGTAAAAGTCCTGAAAAGCTGTTGTTACACAAGACCAACACAACAGTGTAATGTGGATTAGAAATTTTTTTTTTCTGTTGGGAGTAACACCAATTATTGCAAATAAAAAAATTCCCCGTTTCATCTATTCCCATCATTTGTTCTATTGCTTTTTTTTCTTTTATTACATTCCCCTTACGATAAAAGTCATCAGTAATTAATCCTAACTAACTCTAAAAATGCAGATTTGTGTGAATGATATTGGAGTTTAGGGAAAAGGTGGGCAAATAGAAATTATTGTTTTTACAGAAAAACTGATTAAATTAAAAGCTAAGAGGAAACAACACAATAATTTAACAGTGCTAAAGTGGATATTCTGTAACTGCTACTTTCTCTCTTCATTAGAATTACAACAAACTGCCACATTTAACTTGGATTCAGCAAAACTGCGCAGCACGGCGCTCTCCTCCTTACTGCCCGCCCGACTCCCTTATGTAACCACCCCCTCTTCTCACCGCGGGCTGCCCTGCAGGCGATTCACATATGCAGCGATCAGAGCGTGCTCCTCGTTCATTCGCTGAGCCGCTGCCAAGCTGGACAGACACAAAACAGACGTGAAGTAATCAGCATCAGATAATCGTTATATTTCATGTGAACACAAAATCTGTCAATGTAATTAGAGATAAGAAAAAAATTAATCGGTTACATTGAAAACTCACCAGTTTTCACAAAACTGTCAACATAGATTTAATCATGAATAGCTGGAAAACACATGTAGATTTTTTTATACGCTGCGGCCATGTTTTTAACTTCAATTATTCACCAACATGCCTCTAATTTCTTTTCTATTAGTAAATACATTTTTTGGTCCATAAAAAGTCACAAGAACCCAAAGAACTGGAGTTTAACGTGGGCCTATTATGCTTTTTGTTATCTTCTGTCACATATATATTGTTACATTGGTGGAAGCTCATATTAAACATGACTAAAGTTTCTAATAATGAGGTCAGTATATATGTACAAGCCAGACTTGTACACATACATATCAGCCTTCAGACTGCTTGAAACTATCTCTGTTTAAGGAACCTTTTTTACTGCAAAGAGGGCATATCCCTAATGTGGTCGTCTCACAGCTCTGGCTGTGCGCACAGAAGCTCCACCCACCTGCATTTTAAACCTCCTGTTTGTGAGAGGACGCTAATCAGAAGAAAGTTGTAGTAAGACAAATAAGTCTGTGAATTATGCTTTCATGAGCAGATTTTTCCACTGATTAATATTTCTTTTGGTCATTACCATTAACCTGCACTCTCTGTTTTTCATCCCTAGTAATGATGATGATGGCTGTGGAGGCTCATCTACATGCATACAAACCCGGAGAGGGTGGAGCGGCTAGCCCTCATTAATCAGCACCAACTTTTCTCTTCAGCTGCTTTTTATAGCTTTGCTTCTTTTATTAGTAGTTGAGTTAGAATAGAATTTAAAATTCCTCTCCTCACATACAAGGTCTTGAATAATCAGGCCCCATCTTATCTTATCTTAAAGACCTCGTAGTACCCCAGTAGCACTTCGCTCTCAGACTGCTGGATTACTTGTGGTTCCTCGGATACTTAAGAGTAGAATGGGAGGCAGAGGCTTCAGCTTTCAGGTCCCTCTTTTGTGGAACCAGCTCCCAGCTTTGATTCGGGAGACAGACACCCTCTCTTTTTGATCAAGCTTATAGTTAGTGCTGATTTGTGACATGAGCAAAACGATAGAGCTGCAAATGAGCATTAAAAACTTTATTTAATAATCCATCCAACCATCTTCTTCCACTTAT
>VUQJ01043601.1:0-11455 GCA_015108635.1 Andinoacara biseriatus
ATATTTATGTGACAGGTGAAAAAATAAAAGTTGTGTCAGAATTCAAATACCTAGGTATCTTAATAGACTCTAAACTAACTTTTAAATCACAGATAAAAACGGTCTGCAAGCGAGTTAAATTCAATATCGCAAATTTCGTTACATAAGATCACACCAATCACTTCAGGCAGCTAAAATGTTCATGTACAGTATGGTTCTGTCTCACATCACCTACTGTCTTACAACCTGGTCACAGGCAAACAAAACAACACTAAAACCTTTTGAGTCACTTTACAAACAGACAATCAAATTCTTGGATAGAAAACCATGAAGATATCATTATTGTGCCATTCTACAAAAGCATAAGCTTTTAAATTGGGAAAATGTCATCAAGTACTCAAATCTCTGTCTGATATTCAAAATCATCTAGGGTCTGTCATCTCCTCCACTCAGTCAGTTTGTTAACATCAGAAACGCCACCCAGAGAGTAACACGAGGGGCGGCCCGAGGAGACTCTTGTTCCTCTCAGGAAAAGTGCCTTCAGTCAGAGTGCCTTTTCATTTACAGCAGCACAGGAGTGGAACCGTGTCCCTCAAAACATCAGAGAACTGACCACATACACTCTGTTCAAAAAACATCTAAAAACTGGTTTATAACACATCAGACATGTCAGCATTAATAGGATTATGGACAGTGTTTCCTCTCAACCCAACCCTGCTGCCACTTGTGTCTCTGTTATGTTAAGATGTAGTATAATTTTTTTGTGTGTCTGTATTTTAGCTAACTTAGACACTGTGTTATATCAATTTTATTGCTCTTTTATATTTGTATTGTTCATTATAATTTAGGTAGACAATTTTAATATCTGTCCAGGAAAAACAGATGAAAAATAGCCTTCTGGCTAATTCTGGTGCATTTACAGTAATGTTAATTAATGTAAACTGTCCCTGTCAAATAAACTAATAAATAAATAAAATTAAAAAACGTACACGTTCAATATGCTCACACACAAAGCTGTCGCGCCATTCACCCAGACATTTGGTTTTACACTCGATCTCTCAGACGGAGTTTCACATTGTCCCATTCGGACTGTCCTTAGCCCCAAGGGTGTTTAGCAACCGTTTGCAGGCAGCGATGTCTTTGATAAGGAATAGCAGCATCAGGATATTCTCATACATAGAAGATTATCTAATATCCTCCAGATGGCGGGAGCAGGCCATCCACACTCCAGTGTGGTAGTATAGCACCTCAGCTCGGCTTCAGAATCAACCTGGAAGAAAGCCGCTGGAACCTGCACAATGTACAGAGGATCTGGGGCTCAATATAGATTCCAGGTCATATCATGTCACACTTTCAGAGCGCAGGATGGCATTCTTCACTCAGTGCCTCTCTCTCTCTTTGAGCTGGGGAAAGGCCTGCGACTCTGTCTCTGTCTCCTCTGGCCTCTGTAATATCTGTGGGGCATTTGGGGCTGCTTATGATGAGGGATTTTCAATGTTGGGTCACGTACCTATGTCTGCGCCCTCACCTCCATCTCGGTTGCAGTGTAAAAATAACACCATCATGTAGAACAGCTTTCCAGCCTTGGAGGAACACCATGGAGTACCTCTGGGTGCGGTGTCATCCAGGGTGAGCCTGACCATGGATGTGTCCCTGTCAGGGTGGGGCACAACCATGAATGGCATTTGGTCCCAGAGGCTGCCTCGGGCTCACATCTGTGTGCTGGAGCTGCACGCAGTGCTCTTAGCATTAAGGCATTTTCTACTGTATCTCCGGGGACAACGTGTTTTAATGAAAACAGACAATGCCACAGTAGATGCTTATATCAACCACCAGGGCGGTACTTATTCCCTGCAGCTGCACAGGCTGGCCAGGGAAAAAAATAGTGTGGAGTAGCAAGAAATTCCTTCTCCCTTTGAGCAACTCAGGTGCCAGGTATTTTGAACATCGGGGCGGATCTTCTGTCCAGAGGGAACCCACTTTCAGGCAATTGGAGACTTCACCCGCAGTTAGTATCACAGATATGGCAGAGGTGTGGCCAGGCTGCCGTGGATGTCTTCACCCCATGGGAATTACCCGCTGTTTTTCTCCCTGTCAGACTCCCTACTGGGCATGGACAATCTGGCCCATGCATAGCCAGACACACCTTAGTCAGAGTGATCAGGAGCTGTTGCTAATTTTAATAGCGCCACGGTGGCCGTTAAAACACTGGATAGCAGAAATAATTCAGTTCCTGGCAGGCGAACTGTTGGGACCTTCTGTCTCAGGTGTGAGGGGAGATATAGCATCCTCACCCACAGCGGGTGGCTCTTTGGGCCTGGCTCATGAAAGGCGGAATTTGAATGCTGTAGGCCTGCCTCTGACAGTTATTGACACCGTTAAGAATGCAAGAGCTTCCTCCACCCACTATCATTACAGTCATACATGGTGTGCTTTTGAAGACTGGTGCTATGAAAGGCAGGTAATCACTTTTCAGTGCTCTGTGGTGGAGGTGCTGTGTTTTCTTCGGGATTTGCTAGACAGAGGGAAAATGTTTTCCCCAATAAAGGTATACTTGGCAGCTATTTCGGCCTGCCGTGTGGGATTGGTGATAAACCTGGTCAGCACCTTCTTTGTTGGTTCAAGGAAGGGGCCTGCCATAAACTCCCAATCTCAAGGCTACTGGTCCCATTATGGGATCTGTCACTCATTTTGGATGCACTCTCCCGCCACCCCTTCAAGCTGATCGAGGCAGTGGGGCTGAAGTTTCTCTCACTTAAAACCGCTCTATTGTTGGCTCTAAATGCAACCAAGCAAGTTACTGAGTTGCAGGCCATTCACCCCCTCTTGTTTGCAGTTGGCCCCTGGTCTCACTAAAGCATTCCTGAGGCCAAACTCGGCCTTTTCCCCTAAGGTGATCCCTAAGGAGTCGTCATTCAGGTGCCCCACAGTAGAACTGTTGGCATATTACCCCTCTCCGTTTTCTTCAGCCCCCGACATGGGCAGGCCCTTGTCCCTCAGAAGCCATCTCTTTGGATTGTACAGGCTATAGTTCTGGCCTATAGCTGTAAGGCCGCTGAGGTGTAGTGCCTCAGGTCCGAGCTGAGATCCTGAGCAGTACTGGAGCACCGCTTTGGGAGGGCTGACACAATCTAGGAGTGGGCTATATCTCCTATAGTGAGACACCAAGCAAAGTTATAAAAAGAACGTTGGGTTCCTTAACGTAATCCCTGGTTCTTTGATAACAGTGAGGTGTTTCACAATCACTCCCCTGCTTGCTTGAGCACAGAAAGAAATCTTCAGCCATGTTAGTATGAGAGGCACTGATCAACGGGTTTGTCATGGACAGACGTGGTGTCATTGGTAGCTGGTCACATAGTGAAACACCTTACTCTGTTATCAAAGAACCAGGGATTAAGTAACCCAACATTTTTCACTATCAAAGCTCTCCGACACTTTAAGTAATTCCTAAAAGGATTCACGTTGGGGTTGTGCCATATATCGTCCATAATAATCATATGAAAGTGTCATATCACGGTACCAATGATATCGCTAACCATGACTTTACGTTCTACAGTGGGCAAAACAACGAGCCCAGACGTGTCTGACAGCAAAAGCGGCGTGTCAGCCTCTGATAATGATTAAGTAACTTTTTAAACTATGTGCAAACATTGTTCCAGGTAAGGATGGAAAAAAATAACTTGTTTCATTACTTCAGGCTAAAACACACTGTAAAACCAGTCAGTGGTGAGGAGGAGATGCTAGCAGCTGATGAATGATGTGCAACCCAAACTTAAATAAATAACTTCAAGCATTGTTGGAGCTGCTCTCTATATAACAGGAAGAGCAAAGAGTACACAGAAGTTACTGATGTGGTTGTGATGTGACAATGTTGTGCAGGCTCTTAAAGAGTTACATGGTTAACTTACTGTAGTCTTACAAGAGCAATAACTAAAGTTATTTATTCATGTTTTACTTCAACCTTCCAGGGAAAACTGTACCTAGCCTCCTTCTATTCTTACATTTGACTTATGCTGTGTCACCGTTGCACTATAAAGCTGCTACTGACACCTTGTGGCCACGGATTCACACTGTGGATTAGATATGTCATCAATGACAGTAACTCATTGGAAAAGGATGGATAATGCCCTATGATTTATTTGAAATGCTGCTGCCTGTAACCTACAATCAATGATTTAACTAAACTTTTTCCCCTATATCATCAAAAGTATCATCATCACAAATTTCCTTGAAATATTGTGATATAATTTTGAGGCTGTATCACTCACCCATAATTCAGTTGGCTCAGCTGACCAGTTGCAGGTTTGAAGATCTCCACACACAATCTCTAATCATTGTATCTTTTACATGTAGCTTAACTTCAAATTTGACTGTTTGGTATTTTTGGTAAGTTTCCATCTCAGCAGTCTGTTATGCCAATGTGAATACTACAGAGCAGTTTAACAGTACTTCCAATGCTATGGAAAGAGAACAGTAAAACCTGAGATCAAAGATGGTTTAAAGATGCATTACACATACATACATACAACCCTAATTACCAAAAAGTTGGGACACTGTGTAAAATTAAATAAAGACAGAATGCAGTGATTTGCAATTCTTATAAACCCATATTTTAACCCAGTATTAGCTCATTGTGAGTGCAGCAGCATGCCTCAGAAACACTGGGACGGGAGCAGCAAAGAGTGGGAAATGTAAGTGGTACTAAAAAGAAACAGTTGGAGGAAAATTTTGCAACTAATTATGTTCACTGGCAACAATCTGCACTAAACCCTGTCTACAAATTGAGTTTCAGAATAATGTTCATCAGCTTAAAATTGTAAAGGCTTTAAATATCTGATCATCTACAGCACATAAAAGGACACTGTTAAAAAAATATAATCAGAGTTCAAGTGATTAAACCTCTGTGATACTGATGTGGTCATGCAGTATCCGGGGGGGGGGGGGTCATCACTTTCAGCTGCTTTGGTCTTCATCAAATTACCAACAGGTGCACTAGAGGGGCAACAATGAGACCCCCCCAAACAGGAATGGTTTACAGGTGGAGGACGCTCACATTTTTCTCTCCATCTTTTCTGACTGTTTTTTACTAGTTTTTCACTACATCTGGCTAGTGTCAGTGTCACTGCTTGTAGCATGAGGTCATACCTGGACCCTACAGAGGCTGCACAGGTAGTCCAGCTCCTCCAGGATGGCACATCAATACGGGCCATTACCAGAAGGTTTGCTGTGTCTCCCAGCACAGTCTCAGAGCATGGAGGAGATTCCAGGAGACAGGCAGTTCCTCCAGGAGAGCTGGACAGGGCCGGAGAAGGTCCTTAACCCATCAGCAAGACCGGGATCTGTTCCTTTGTGCAGGAGGAACAGGAAAACAAAATGTCCAGCAGGTCACTGGTGTGAATGTCTCTGACCAAACAATCAGAACCAGACTTCATGAGGGTGGTCTGAGGGCCCGACATCCTCTAGTGGAGGGACGCACAGAACTCTACAGGCCGGGCAACGGCACCCTGACTGCCATCAGGTATCAGGATGAAATCCTTGGACCTGTCGGACCCTACGCTGGTACATTGGGTTCTGGGTTCCTCCTGGTGCCTCATATGGTGGTTTCTGGAGGATGAAGGAATTGATACCACTGACCACCCCCACAACTAAATCCAGTAGAACACCTCTAGGACATGGACATTTAGTCCATCCAACATCATCAGGTATTGCCTCAGACTGTCCAGGAGCTCAGTGATGCCCTGGTCCACATCTGGGAGGAGAAGGTAAATGGACTAGACTTATATAGCGCTTTTCTACTCTGAATGAGCGCTCAAAGCGCTTACACAACATGTTTACATGTTTACATGTTGTGTAAGCGTTGGAAGTGTTGGAAGACAAAGCGATGACCCAGACCCAGTTTTGCTGCTGAGTATCCTTGTATTCCTTCCACCTTGACAGGATTCCCAGTTCCAGACTCACTGAAGCATCCCCACAGCATAATACTCCCACCACCATGTTTCACTGTGGGGATACCTCTCCCTTCTTTCTGCATCCATAAATGCAGCTTAAAGCTCTGTCATGCAAACAAGAAGCCAAACGTGAACATCCAGAAAGAAAACATCAGTGTTGAAGGTATATCCGGGTGTTCCCATCCAGGGTTAGGGTTAGGGAAAGGCTTCAGAAAAGGCCTTGCAAGACAGTGCTAAATTGTATCTGTTCCAACAGCATGGCTTTGCAGCAGAATGGTCCAGGTGCTGAACTGGCCTGCAGGAAACATTAGATGCATCATACAACAAAAAAGCCCCAGGACTGCTGAGGAGCTAGAATCCTGTATCAAGTGGGACAACATTCCTCTCACAGGAGTCCTCTGGTCTCCTCCCATGTTTTGGGACCATTGTTAAAAGATGAAGGGATGCTACACAGTGGTAAACACGGCCTTGTTCCAATGTTTTGGAGCACGGTTCTGCCATCAAATTCAAAATTGCCTAATATTTTTCAGTTTAAACATTTGATATGTTTTCTGTGTTATACTGTGAATAAAATATTAAATTGTTGTCTTCTTTGTTAATTTATGCTTTACACAGCATCCCGTTCTGAAATTTGGGTCTTAAAAGGACCATATTATACTTTTGTATTTTTTTCCTGTCTTTTATCCTGCTTTAACTTTTTGTCCCATTTAAAAAAATATGAAGTTTCAAAGATTTAAGTTCAGACCAAAGAAAAAACATTATGTATATAATTCCACCAGCAGCTAGTTTGACTCGCCCCAAACCAAAATGAGCAGCTCCCTTCCTTCCCCGCCATGATTTGTATTTACTCGCTGGGGCAGCTGCTCTAAAATATCTCAGCTCCAAAGGTCGCAAACAACAGAGGCTTCATACACTCAAAAAATGAAGAACCAATGGATAACTTCATTTTTAAGGCACTGCCCCCACAACCAAAGTCCTCTGTATAAGCAGCTAATGTTACCATTATTTTTGATGCTATGAGTTTCACAGCCTCTCTCAGGCCAGTCTCCTATTCTGCAATTATAAATGAGACATCTGGACATCTTGGTTGAGAGAGTATCAAAGTAATAAGGAAAGCACCTTAACCAGTTCTAGTAGATCAAAAAATAAAAGCAGGTTAACCTTTAAGTGAACATGAGCACTTTCTATATTTTTCTTCGCTGTGGAGCAGGTCATCTCATAATGGAAGGTTGCTGGTTCAATCCCTGGTTGCTCCAGTCTGCGTGCCAAAGTATGGGCAAGATACTGAACCCCGGGTTGTTCACCATGCGTTGATCGGAGTGTGATTGTGTGTGAACGTTAGATAGAAAGTGCTCTGAGTTCTCGTGGAGTAGAAAAGCTCTAAATAAGAATCAGTCCAGTTTGAAAATCAGTGCAGCAAGGCTTGAATGAATTCAGAGATGTGGAATTGATCTACTGCTGGTTCTGTGGGGCCCTGTCACTGAAATATAGTTACAGGTATTGTATCCAACCTACTTTCTGTGTCGAGCCTTACAAATGAGAATAATATAATGTACCCATTAGAGCCAGATTTGGAAGAAGTTTTCTTCGTGGTCATGGTAATTGTTGGTGAAATTGTTATGCCAGTTCTCCACTCACCTCTTATCGTTCAAAATGTGAACACTTGAGGTGTTTTCAGACAGCAAACAGCTGCTCCTGGCAGTGTTCTGTAACCTGAAGCAGCAGCAGGGAGCATCGAAGTCCCCTCAGCCCCCAGCTCTCTCTGGTCCTACCAGCTGTAAATGCTGCTTATATAGCGCTTTTCTTCTTAAGCGCTCAAAGTGCTTTTAAGACTGGCCATTCATCCAAGCACTTTTTAAAATTCATATTGATGCTATGATTATTATTCCTTATTTTGAGATGATGACTGCTATTCTCTCACTGATGAATTAAAAAACTTCTGCAATGCACGAGAGGAATCGATGGTGCTGAACGGGCCAATCAGAATCGTTTCAGGCTGCATCAGCTCGATGTGTAGCTACATTTCTCAGGAGGTGCAGGTCAGGTTATGACGTCGTTCACAATGGATGAAACTTAAAGAAGTAAAGAAGAGGCTGTGTTATGAGTATTGTTGTTGCATAGTTTGTCCATCAGAGGGCAGTTTGCAGCTTCCCTGTTAGCAGTGTGTTTGGAAGGCCACAAACACAATAAATAGCTGATCTAAGCAGTAATCCTGTATTCGTACAAACTCTCTGCTGCAAAGGTAAACTGTATGATTTACACACACAATATGTTGGTTTTTTTAGGGAATAAATGTAGAGTGGTGTGTATGAGGTTGTTCTGATGCACACTTCAGGAACATGTCTGGTTTCAGCCTGGAGGCGAGTTGCTGACATGTTGCTGTCTTCTGCAGGTGCTGTCTGATATGACCATACTCCAGCGGAGAATCCCCCCTAGTTTCAGAGACCCTGCCAGCGCCCCATTGAGAAAACTCTCTGTTGACCTCATCAAAACTTACAAGCACATCAATGAGGTATGACACATGTGACAAGTAATACTACACACACACACACACACACCCTTGTGTATTGCAGGTCACATTATCTTGCCTTGATTTCCTGGAGACTTGCCTACTCTACAATAATACATTCATCAAAGTTTTTCTCTATTTTTGTTTTATTGATGTGATCAGGTTTTAACTGTATGTTACAGTTTGCTGTTTGGTTTTATATGTAATGTATATGTAATGTTGTTGAATAGGAGTTCCTCATCACACACATCGTCACATCCACAGTTATGCTTTGGTCCCTTTAAAGAATCATCCCACATTTCATCTTTTAATGCATAATCCTAAAGCTTTAATAACATTATTCATTTCATGAAGTAACATGCTTTGCAGGTGCACCACCTGACTGACTGTTTAAACAGGCTTTTATGTGGACACCTGTGTTAACTTTTGGTGCCAAGAGCATACATATTCCTATAAAATGAAATAAATGATATGATAAATTTGTATTTTCCTAGTTTTGGTTGTAGTACCACCTCCATAGAAAGTTTACTAGTCCACCATTTCCATGAAGCTATTCGACAGCTGCCAAACTCAGCCAGCCAGCTCAGGGTCCTCTGGATAATGAAATATTCTTTTTACTGTTATTAGCTTTTTAACAATAAAACATTTTTTAAGTAATAAAAGTCTTATGACAAAATGCTTGCTTATTATTGGCTGGGCTTTCCAAGTAAAAGTTGACCTATTATAAAAACTGAGCTGTTCAAGCTTGACGCATCAAACTTCACACACTTGTTCATTATAAAAAGGGCCACATGCTGACCAAGGGCCATAACTTCTGTTTTTATCATGAGGTCTTTTATATCATATATATTTTTTCTATATCATATATATCTGTCAGTTTGTTTCAGTTTGTTCTCGTGCCGCTGTCAGTGGCTCCAGGAAGCCGTTACACTCTAATTAGAACAGAGTAATGAGTGCTTGCAGGTACACAGGTATGAGTTGTTTTTAGATGAAGCGTAAAGCTGTGTTTGTGTCCACAGGTGTACTATACTAAGAAGAAGCGGCGGGCCCAGCAGGTCCCTCCTGAGGACAGCAGCACGAAGAAGGAGAGAAAAATCTACAATGATGGCTATGATGATGACAATTACGACTACATTGTGAAAAATGGAGAAAAGTGGCTGGACCGCTATGAGATAGACTCACTGATTGGGAAAGGCTCCTTCGGACAGGTGAGGGCGCCACAGGAAACACTTCACTTTGGTCCTGATGGCTGAGCTGCAGTGTGGAAAAATATCTGACTTCACCAACGGGCAGCACCACGGGTTACACAAAATTACGTTGCAGATTCATTTGATGTCTCGGGTGACTTCTGCAGTTAGTAAAACCTAGAAGTGTTAAAGGTTTCGGGTTTGTTCTCTTTGTTTCTGCGCGAGACGTTGGTTATCAGTTAAGTACAGAGCTTATGGCTCAATAGACTAGCTGGGTAAAGGTTTCAAAAATCTAGATAGCATAGTACTGCAATGTTTTTCATGGCAGTGATTTATCAATTTAGGCACAGCAAATATTGATCTTTTATTAAATAAATTAAAATGCTCTATGAATAAGAGGACTCATTTCATGCACCACCATCCTGAGATAACGTTAGCCGAGCAGACACGTTAAATCACTTCAATTGAAAAGCCATCCAACACTGGACGACATGGCTGCACACCAGAGCACAAAGCAGCTCCATGAAGACATGCATGAGCCAGTTTGGTGTGGAAGAACTTGACTGGCCTGCACAGAGTCCTGACCTCAGCCTGATAGAACACCTTTGGGATGGATTAGAGACTGTGAGCCAAGCCTTCTCTCCAACATCAGTGTCTGACCTTCAGCACCTTAAAGGACACGTATCCCTCTTTTAAATTCTTCTTTTTCATATATAAATCATTCACTTGTGGTCTATATAAAGTAGAACTGCAATGCTTTGGTCCCAGCTCCTCGTTATTGTAGCTCCACAGACCTCACATTGACCCCTTTTCTGACACCCGGCTCAGAACAAGCGGTTTTGGTGCCGTCTCTTGTGCCCCGCCCCCCTACAAGCCACGGAGCGTTTAACTCCGCCCCGTCCGGTCATTATTGTAGTTTGATAGCAGCGCTATGATTAGCTACCGGCAGAGAAACTTTTATTCACAATATGAATGAAGTAAACAAAGCCTCGACAGGAGTTAGCTAGCTAGCGTCAAGAACGTGACTGAACATCACTGAATCCCAAGAAAAAAACGGCAAACACAAAGCCAAATAAAGTTATTCAAAACATGCAGTAGTTATATCCTCAAGGAGCTAACAGCTAGCACACAGCGCTAACAGAGGGCACAATGCTACTATCAAAACAGGACGTCACATCAACATACAAAATTTGTCTAAAATAAAGTTTGTTGCCATGTTAGCGTTATTTGGAGTTTACCGCTTTGCTGTGTCTGTGGTGGTTTCTGTAAAGAGAAGAACTGACCCCTCAATGAGATAACGTTTTTCAGGAAATTCCTCTTTATACTGACGGAGGTTGCTGAAATTCATCCTTGA
Source organism: Andinoacara biseriatus (assembly GCA_015108635.1). Lineage (NCBI taxonomy): Eukaryota > Metazoa > Chordata > Actinopteri > Cichliformes > Cichlidae > Andinoacara > Andinoacara biseriatus. The sequence goes on from VUQJ01043601.1 coordinate 10,978, forward strand.
AGTGCTTAGCACAAAGCACGGAGGCCTTTCCCCACTGATGTAGGTCCATTTCCCAGAGAGTGTCCCCGTTCACCGCAGGAGCTCCAGGGGAGCGCTGTGATGAATTTTAGCTGGGCCAGAGTGCCTCTTCCCTGGGTTAGTGTGTGGAGAGTGTCCCTGAGTTCGCCAGAGAAGCTCTGAACTGTGATGGATTTTAGCACTTTGAAGAGGCTCTGATGCCGGGGAGCGATGTAAGGAATTGTGTGGGTTACCACATCCAACAACCAAATATTTTGACTTACCTACGTGGAACATTGGCAAAACTAAACTGGACTAAAAAATCACTGCGTGAAAAAAATGACTGCTGGATGTCCATGACCTTATTTAGCAGTTCCAGAGCAAATACTGTGATGTCAGAAATGAGAAAACGTCACGAACAAGAGAGAAAACTGAACAGACTGAAAATTATGACCCAAAAAGAATATAAAGATATCTACGC
>VUQJ01043603.1:0-13311 GCA_015108635.1 Andinoacara biseriatus
AAAGGTGGGCAGTTTTTGGATTTCAGTATCTTTCCAAGGACACATCAACATGTAGACTGGATCAAACCACAGACCTTCAGCCTTCTCAGTTCTCCTATTTCTGTACAAGGTAAATGAGCATGAAGCTGTGCATGGGCCTTACATTGGAGTCAAGCAGATCGAGGCTGTCCAGGCTCTTGCTGCGGTGAATGCGGCCTTTGATGCGACGCAGGGAAGGTTTCCCCTGGCTCATGGGCAACGAGAGAGTGGAGGTGGCAGGCATAGCCATAGCACCGGCGCCACCACTAGCACCTATAGGCTCATCTAAACATCCAGGAGCACCTGAGGGGGATAAATCTCCATCTGGCGGTGTCACCCTGCAACAGAAACACAAAAAGTCAATGAAAATAGCAGCTAGAAACAGCTTTGTTTTTTTGTTGTTTTATATATATATATATATATATATATATATATATATATATATATATGAATTCACCTGTTACAGTCATATCTAACACTTCTGGCTAAATGCCAAAATCCTGAATGTTTCCAATGCTGCATTGTTTGTGGGCTCAACTATTTGATGTAACTAAATCTATTAAAAACCACAGAGTTCACAATAAAGACAATTTCTCCCAAGAGCACGCCACACACGCCACACAATGCTAGCAGACAGCGCTGCTGTATCTGAGGGAAAACATAAAGATGCCTGAAGGATCAAAGTGACATAACTTTCTTCTTGTTGTCTTTACTTTTTAAAGGACATCTTCTCCTGTTGGCTGTAGTGGCATTTAAACAAGTGTGAATAATTGGGCTGAATGTCAGCGGGTAGCCTGCAGATGGGCACTAGGTAGGAAGCATCCACTTGTCTTCTATTATTAAGCCACAATGAAGCTGCTTTGCTTCTTACATGCTTGGCTGCAAAGGTGATTTAAGGTGAAATGCTGGGGGAAAAAACAGTTCAATGCAACTTTGATTTTTTCCCCTATCGTGCCTTAAAAAGTTAATTGGATAAAATTGAGTTATTTCAAATTGAATTTCCTGAAAGAAGAAGAAGGAAAAAAAACAACAACAAAACTTACAGTCATAGTACAAAGAAATTACATTCTCTGACAGGTATTAAATCAGATTTAATGTGATATAATAAAAATATCATCTGGTCCTTATCAAATTTAAAATAACTTCAATACGTACTCAGATGAACAACAACACAACAATCACATTTTGTCATTATTCAACAAAAATGAAGTGAAAATGCAGAAGCAGTGTGTGAAACACCGGCCCTTGATTTCCTGCACTGAAAGAAGATGTGGGCGCCGTGGCTTTAATCAGAGTATTGTAACAAAGAATTCTAATGTAAAAGTTAAACTAAATAAGTTTCCCTTTGAGAGCTGCTTGGACAAAGAAGACAATTCAGCAAGCCTCTGCTCGAAAGTTGTTACGTGACGTTTAAAAAAGTTTTTTTAATCAGTTCATTTTATTTCAAAATAACTCATCAATCAATAATCAATAATCTGCAGTGACCATTAATAAAAATAATCAGTGCCTTTGGTCCTAAAGTCAGCTCAGCTCTGCATTTAAGGCCGCTAAAACTGAAGCTGGGCTATTTGTTGTACTTCAGCTCCATCATAATGACAAGTCATCAATCAAAGGCTTGTACCAAAGTATTATACTGTCATGTGTTAAAGTTGACAACAGATGACAGTCTCAATGAAAAAAAAATAAACCCACTGACACACTGTCAGTCTTTCTGAGCATGAGGAAGGCTGGAACATGATCAGGGGCTTTTGGAAATCTAGCGAGCATTTTAATGGACAGCCTTTGTTATAGTCACCATATGGGAAGCAAAAATGATGCTACCATGTGGCCATGTAGGAAAAACAAACAAAAGAAGGTGGCTCCACATGCTACAAGCTTCAAACCATCCAGTCCCTCTGAAGGCTTCTTAAAACAAAGACTGATTTCAGGGCAAAAATTGGCATGCGGCTCAAAAATATAACAAAACCTAAATTAGATTATTATTTACGCCAAGCATCATTTTTTTGCCGGTGGGAAAAAAATACCAAATCACAACAAGCAACAGCAATATGGCTACATAACACTGATGACAGAGCACCTAATATGCTATGCGTCTATAGTGTCTATATGTCTGGCTGCTTTCAAAAGCCCATTAAGCCTCTTATGTGCTGGCATTTGTTCCTGGTTAGTCTCTTCACTGCCAACTTTGAAGCCAAAAGCCTAGTTTTTGAAAACACACACACACACACACACACACACACACACACACACACACACACACACACACACACACACACACACACACCATGGTAATTTTAGTGCTGTTTATTTGTGGCATGCTGTGTATCAAAGGGCCTTAATGCTATTCCACTTCTTGTGTATTGTCACAGCATGCACATTAAGCACTTTGAACCTGCATTTAGACCTGGACCTGCCAATAAAAGTTGTCCTTGGTTTTTTTTTTCCCTGTCCAGTGAAGGGTATGGATTTCAAAATGAGTCAATTCACTTTTATAGCATGCATTTAGCTGGTGAGCAACACCTTGTTGTGCAATTACCTAAATATAAATATATTCGGCTTTTTCTGTTCCCTTTTCTGCAGCTCCAACTCTGGTTTAATGTGAAACATTAAAAAAATGCAGCTCAATAGTTGCATTGTGTCTGAGATGAATACTAACTAAGGGGGATCAGACTCAAGACCTATGCTGTGTCTACTTTTATTCACTGATAGGCACTGTCCCCTTGATCCTTTAATAGTGGAAAAAAGATGACTGGATAACAGAATTTGATTTATTTTTTTGATGAATGAGTTAAAGACCTTTGAAAAAATATTTCTTAACAAGATTTGAGAATCTAAAAATCTTAGCAGCAGGTCTCAGAGGTTGCCTTTAGCATATAGAGATGATTGAAGCTAAATGCTAACCAAAGCATATTAACATCCCCACGATGACAATGCTGACACGCTGCTTGGAAGATAAGAAAAAACACCATGTGTGAATTTGACTGATTTCCCCTTCAAAGTCATGTCTGTGTGCATCTCTGTACCGCTTCCAGTGCGGCTGCTACGTTCTGCACCTCTATGATTACCTCAAGGCAAAGATCTGTGACAAACTGGGCCAACGTGTCAATGATCCCGATGATTAGGGCTATGACCAAGAGACCAAACAGCGGCTTTTAGTGGAGGAGCCTCCAAGCATGCAGGTGGTACACCTGGTTAGGAGGGCAACCAGGAGCATGCTCATAATTTTTTCAAAGTTAACAGGTTGTTCGTCCCGAGGGTCAGACTGAGTTCTGCTGTAAAGTACTGAATTGCAATGCACGCCAGCTAGTTTTCGCACTGGAGACACAGGTGCAAGTGGCCTGAACAGGACAGATCTAAAAATAGAAATCTAAAAATAGCATCTGTGCTGGAAACACTGCCCAAGGTGACAACATTAAAGAGGAAACTCACGCAAATTTAAAGGTATTAAATCAGGTACATTTCGTGATTTTTATAGGCTGAGTTGAGAGCTTTGTCGTGGCACTTTGTTTAATTTTCACCATATTTGTTTTCTCAGTTTAACATGAGAAAAGCTGAACGACCACAAAAGCTGTTTTAATTAAAACTGAGCGAATCAAGAAGTAACTGAAAAGTTTCACTGCACTTCATCTTCTAGTTGTTATAAAAAAAAAACTTTATTTCTGACTAAAGCAATGGACAGTTTTATTTATTTTTTGCTTGTTTGTTTTTTTTTTTAGTTCTAAGCATTTCTGAAAACATCTCTAACATGAACTGAGAAATTATGGTCTAATATGTTCAGTAATGTGCAAATAAAACATTTTAAACCGTTTCTCATTTCCATATTTGAACACACCAGTGCAGATTTTTGATGACCTTCCATCAACAATCAGCCTCTAAAAGAAAGTTGTTTTTAGAGTGGTTCAGTAATATAAGGTCATTGGCTTTCTAGCTCTGTTTACCTGTAGCTGATGCATCTGTGTATTCACAAACAGCCAGAACACACATACAGAGCTCTGTCTCTGTAATCCCAGTGTTACTTTCACAAGGGGATTTTATTCACACACAAAGATTATGAAGCTCTGTGGGTTTAACAAGACGCTCCTAAGAATGAGGAGTGCTGATAGGGCCTCTGCCTGTGTGGTGGTTTGCAACCTGAATGTCATTCTGCTAATCCTACATTAATAGATGATATCACAGGGTAACAGAGAAACTGTAAATATGTGGCTCAAGGATTTGCGCCATCGTATTTTATGACATTAACATGAACAGGCAAGATGAAACAATGGCTGCTGAAATTAGACTTTTCATTTTGCGTAGTTTTTTTTTTTGTTGGCAAGATACAGTCCTGTGCATAAGTCTTGAGCCATTTCTTTATATATTGCAAGGAAAATAGGAAATACAGTACCAGTCAAAAGTTTGGAGATGTTTTTCATAATCATCTTTGTCATGTCTACGTTCATAATTCCATCAATTTTGACAGAGTCTCCACCGTGTTTTACAACTGTAGTAGATTTTAAAGCCACCCATTTCTGTTGTCCTGCATCTGTCCAGTTTCTTCACACAGCACACTGCACTATTCTGTGTGGATACAGCACTGTTATGTGCCTTTTTTATGTGTGAAAGATTCATTGGTAAGTGAAAGCTTAACAAACAAACAAACAAAAAAAAACTCCAATGAAAATAGAGCAAATGTCCAAAGAAAAACTTTAAAAGACCTTCAGAAAGCCTGGACAACAATTGTGCAACACCACCTTAAAAAATTACAAGAAAATCTGGCACCAAAATATCAAGAAATCAGAATCAACTCAAGACTTTTGTACACTCCTATATCATAGGATACCAGATATCCCTGCGGAAAATCCTAGAACAAACTTAGCCTGCAAAAACAACAGCGTTTGTCTTTGACAGAAGTGAACAGCTTTACTTTTGAGTCATTTAAGAAAACACAAGTTTCATGAGGTAATAAGACTTTTGGAAGAGCATTTTGGTATTAAATCTCTTATGGACTCACAGTTGTTTCATCTAAATGTATTATCGCACTGGTTTCCAAAATCTGTGAGTAGACTTTATTTAATTCTAGATTAAATTAAACTTAAATTTAACAAATACACTATATTGCCAAAACTATTCACTCCCCCTTCCAAATAATTGAATTCAGGTGCTGCAATCACTTCCAGGGCCACAGGTGTCTAAAACCAAGCAGCAGACTGCTTCTACAAATATTTGTGAAAGAATGGGGTGCTCATTGAAGTACTGTAAAAAAAACATTTCATTGCTATTTCATTGCTATATTTTATGTTTCTTAACTTAACTGTCATTTTATATTATGTTTTATGTTATTTGACAATTTTAGATGTACAGTACTTTGGTCAACTGCTGTGGTTTTTAAACATGCTATAGAAATAAACTTGACTTGACCATGAAAGGATGCCACCTGTACAACAAGGAAGAGCATTTCCATGTTACTGGTTCCTTGTGTCTTCCTTGTTCTTTGTTCTGAAATTTCCTCACTACTAAATATTTTAACTGTCAGTGGTATTATAACAAAGCGGAGGCGATTGGGAACGACAGCAACTCAACTACGAAGTGGTATGCCACGCAAAATCACAGAGTGGATGCTGAGGCACATAGTGCTTTCTGAATAGTCAATTGCTACAGACCTCCAAACCTCTCAGATTAGCTCATGAACAGTGTGTAGAGAGCTTCATGGAATGGGTTTCCATGGAAAAGTAGCTGTGTCCAAGCCTTACATCACCAAACATGCAATGCAATGCAAAACAATGATACGAAGCCGACACTAGAGCAGTGGAGACATGTTCACTGGAGTGATGTATCACACTTCTCCATCTGGCAATCTGACAGATGAGTCTGGGCCTGATGGTTGCAGGGTGAACGGTACCTGTCTGACTGCATTGTACCAAGTGCAAAGTTTGGTGGAGGGTGGATTATTGTGTGGGATTGTTTTTCAGGAGTTGGGCTCGTCCCCTTAGTTCCACTAAAAGAAACTGTTAAATCTTCATCATACCAAGACATTTTAGACAATTTCATGCTCCCAACTTTGTGGGAACCATCTGGGGATGGCCCCTTCCTGTTCGAACATGACTCCGCACCAGTGCACAAAGCAAAGTCCATGAAAACATGGATGAACAAGATTGGGGTGGAAGAACTTGACTGGCCTGCACAGAGTCCTGACCTCAACCCAATAGAACACCTTTGGGATGAATTAGACCAGAGACTGAGTCTGACCTCACAAATGTGCTTTTGAAAGAATGGTCAAAAATTTCCATCAACACTCCTAAACCTTGTGGAAATCCTTCCACGAAGAGTTGAAGCAGTTATAGCTGCAAAGGGTGAGCCGACATCATATTAAACCCTATGGATTAAGAATGGGATGTCACTCAAGTTCATGTGTGTGTGTGTGTGAAGGTGGGCACGTGAATACTTTTGGCAATGTAGTTTATGTAGTCAGAGAAAGTGAACTTGTTGATTTTCTGGTTCAAAAAAAGCTGTAAAAACAGAGTAAAAATACTAAGAGCTGGTAATAATGCAGCTGTGCAAAAGGAAGCTCCTGAAAGTAGCTTTTGCAAAGACAACAATTATGCAATGATGAAAACACTGAGATTTAAGATAAAATAAATGGCAATAATGGATTTGATGGCAACAACATGGGACAGGAGTAAAAAAAAACTGCGGCTGCAGTCAAATACCTTTTCTTGGCCACCATTTAAAACATCTTGAGGTTAAGGAAGGACATATTTCATGAGGACTTTTGACTGCACTTACGTAACTCTGCAACAGCAGATGTTGCTTGTGTGGGTCTGATGTGGTCACACTACAGTGTTCCAAACATGGACTTTAAAAGGTGCATCTTACACATTTCAGCCTGTGTGATCTGATCAGGTTATTTTTTTTTTCAGGCTGTGTAAATGTGGAAAAAGTGAAAAATATTACTTCTTAAAAGGAAACACTCACATTAAATAATGGTAATCATAATAGTTAATTGCTGGCAGCACACACAGTGAGGACATAACTAATGCAAGTTTTGATACAACATTAACTTGACTTTTATTATTTTAATATAGCTCATTATCTTTATATGGTTTAGGCAAGGCAACAACTTCATACACATTTCACTAAGATTCATATATCACCTGTAGATTCAACAAATTACTGAAAGTTTAAAACATATCAAAACATTAGCGAGTTATGACTGTTAATTTACATGATGATCTGCGCTCATTATTACTCATATTGATTGTGAACGGTCAGAATTTGTACTGTGTGACTGCATTCTTCTATCGTAAAGGGTGTCCTAGTGTATCTTTTCAAAAGGACAAAGTAAAGAAATTACAATTATGAGCAATAAAAAAAACAGCTCTTACAATGGCAACAACTTCTCCATCATATCACTGAGTTAGAAACTTTCCCAAGCAAAAAAGAAAGAAAAAAAGGACTATTTCAGCACAACCTGCATACGTCATGTTATGTCGTGTCCTAAAAAAGTACTTGGTTGGTAACCTAACAACTAATTTGCTATGGGTAAGTTAACTGGGCATTTTTGAGCAGCCCTGAGAAACTGAGTTAGAAGTGTGGGGTTCACCACACTGGAATATTGCATCGGGGTTTCATCAGTTTTTGCACACAATATTATTAAAAGATTACGAGAAATCTCTGTACACAAGGGACAAGGCCAAAAACCAATAATGAATGGTCTGGATCTTTGAAAAACAAAAACAGGCACAATTCTCTGCTGGAAATCACTGCATGGGATTAAAAAGCGTTCTACCAGTGAACACAGTTTATTACTGCATCTGCAAACTGAGGCTCTGCCATGCACAGATGGAAAAGCATTTAAACAATCAGGAAGCACTGCTGCCGTCTCTGGGTTTGAGTTCATTTGGAATGAGCTCAGGTGAAGAGGAAAACTGATCTGTGGTCTGACTAATCAAAATGTGGTTTTCTTTTTTTCAAAAATCATCGATGCAGTGACCTCCAGGTTGAAAAAATAAAAGGAAGCATCCAGGTTGTAATCTGATTGCATTCCAGATTGTGCGAGGGTGCGTCAGTGAGCATGGCATGGGTGATGTTCAGTCTTTTTTGTCTTACAGCGACTCCCTTTAGGGGGTCACCACAGAAAATGATCTGCCTCTATCTCACCCTATTTCTAGCACCCTCCTCTGTCACACCAACCTTCTGCATGTCCTCCTTCACTGCATCTTCCTCTTTTCCTCCTGCCTTGCAGCTAAATATCACTAAAGAACAAACAATACATGTGCTGCCATCAAGACAATATCTTGCTCAAGGAAGGCCTTCCTTATGTCAGCAAGACAGGATTCGGCAGACAGGAGCATGGCTCTGTAGTAAAAGAATCTGAGTACTAAACTGACCTTCCCGCAATCCAGACCTGTCCCCCACTGATATTTGACACCTTGTAAAACCCAAAAATATTTGAAAAGAGGCCATGAATCCATTGACACAGAGAGACACACAATAATTGACGCTCACATTTACAGCTACAGCCAATTTGGAATCACTGATTAACATAATGTTGCTGGACTATGGGAGAAAGCCAGTCTGAAAATCTCTAGACACTAAAATAAGAAGTAATGCAATACAGTGGTAAACATTCCCCTGTCCCAACTTTTTTTCAAAGCTAAAACCACATTCCACTTTTTAAAAAAACATTATTTTCTTTGATCATTTTCTTTCTTCTTTTTTTTTTTATAAACTGTATTTTTTTGGCAAGCTGCAGGAATTTAGACTCATATCTTGAGCTATGCAAGGCAGTGGATTAGACACAGTCTCGCTGTCTGTGAAGGCAGACGTTAGTTTCACTTTTCACTGCCTCCGGAGAAATATGGAGAAACTCACAAACAGGCTGGAGTGCACTCACAGAGCAAAGTGTCCCCTTCAGTGCAAGCAGACAATGCCAGCATGTTACAGCGCAAAAGTAAAGAAATAACCAGACACATTAGGCACAAACTGCAGAGAGAGGTGAAATGTATGAATATTACATGAAACTTGAGCCCAAAATAGAGAATCTCCCTCCTGCCGTGCATTAAAGAAACCACTGGCTGAACACATTACCTCATCCAATAATATCCAAGCAATGCCAATTACTGGAATGAAGTTTTTTTTTTTAAGCTATTAGCTTTTCTTAATAAAGCTCATTTGATCACATCACTCAGGTTTCATTAGCAGTTAGAGTTTAGCGTCAAAGATGCATTTTTATCTCGACGTTAAAGACCAGCGTTGTGATAAAGGTGATCATGTGATCAGTTCTTGCGGTGACGCTAACTTTTGCTTCCAGGGTCAAGAATTTTAGTTGCATTGTTACTAAAGGTGTGTTTGTTGTAAAGATTATGTTTGTTAATGGAAAATTTCAGACCAGCTGGTACAATAAATACCTGTCCAATAGACCTTGTCACAATGCTATATTTTCCCATACTTTAAGTGAAAAGTTTTGTCTTGGTTGGGAGAAGAAGTGAGGCTGCTGCTCTTGTAATAGTCTAAGTTTATTGCTGTTTTTTTTTTTTTTTTTATAAAATACTTATAAAATATCTGCTTATTGCATCAGCATAGACAGAAAGAGATGCGAGGGCTGGTTTTTACACACATTCATGTTCTGAAATTCCCACTTCCTCACCAGCAAAAAATAAACGCAGCACCAAACAGAAAACACTTTTTACTGAAGCAACATCGGCTTCAAAGGGTGATCTGTTCTGGGACAATAAATACCTGTGTTCATTATCTGTTTAGCTTTGTGATGAGATTATACAAGTTGGATTGCAGCAGCCTGCGGTGTAGGGGAGGAGTCACAGTTGCCCGGATTAATTTTGGTCAGTCCAAAAAACATTCACATTGATTTGTAAACATAGACTGTATAGAAATTAAATTAGGAACTGCTCAGTGATCTATGTAGTGATCTAATACAGTATATGTAACATGAAATTTTACCTGCACTGCTGTGCAAAGGTTTTAGCCGAAAAAAGTATGATGGTTTTAAATAAGTGCTGTAAACAGAAAGTTCACATACATTTAATACATGTGGCGATCACCCTGTTCAGCATATATCCTCTTAGGTGCCGTTTTTGAAAATAATAGATTTAGGGAGTCTCAGTGTCGTGTGTATTCTCACAGATTACCCTATGACTCTGCTAAAGTGGAGATCTGGGCTCTGTGTGTGTGTGTGTGTGTGTGTGTGTGGGTGCGTCCAACTGTTGCAGTACTCTTTGTCTTTGTTGTTGTCAAAGATATTTGATATTTACCCTGCCCCCAGAGGGGGGAATGGGGTATTGTTTTTGATATGACTGTTTGATAATGATATTGTGGAAAAATAGCCATCTGATTTATACAAAATGTGCACGAAAGATGGCCAGTGACCCCCTAGATCGCCTGATTGAATTTTTGCCATAATTGGGTCAAGGTCAGAGGTCAAGTTTTTAACTTGAGAAAGATGTTACCTATGATGTTCAAAATCACACCTACAAATCTTGGATGAGTTTGAATCTCAGCGACCTTGACCTCAAGGTAAAGGTCAAAGGAAGATTATGGGGATGGACAGTAAGACCTCGGTGATTCAGTGTTTGGAGTTTGGAAAACATTTATTTCAATAAAAACGTCTGCTGAAGCACCACTTTTTGTTTGTTTTTCGCTTCTTTTTTTTTTAAATCATGGATAAGAATCTAAACATCTCCTACTCATAAAGGTCAAACTGCAAAATTTCTTTTATGAGTGTTAAAGGAATGAGGCAGGACTTTTGCGGCTACCTATGAGGAACTGGAGAGCATTTAAAAGTAACACTTTATTCTGCTAATTGAGGACTAATGGGACAAAAGCAGGTTTTCTTCTTTCCATCCTTCTACCTAAGAAGCAAAGCTCAGTTTCACACACACTCACTCACACATATACACACCATCAGATCTTTTTACAGCTACAGGAAAATGTCTTATCTGTCCTTATCTGTGTTTTTATCTCATGTCCAATAACAATGGACCGTGCGCTAACCAAAATGTTAAACAGAGTCCTGGGATGCCTTTCCACCCTGGGATTTGTCTTTGTTCATATCTTCCAGCTCATCAGGCAGCATCCAAAATAGCTGCAGTGACTTTTTCTCTTTCCATTTATATTCCTAGACCTTTTCAAAGAAGCTTTTACCTAGCCAGCATTTTACTTTCCATATATACAGAAACACTTACGATTGGCTTCTATTGCACAGGTGGGGAAAATAAAGTGAGGACAAAAAGAGAAAGCAGGGACTAAAGGAGACAGGTGAAAAAAGCATAAAGAAACATGGTGCTGAGAGGCAGAGTTGATGGAAAGAGGACGAAAGCGTACGACCATAATGCAAAGAGACAAAGCACAGAGGGACACTGTCAGCATATGGATCAGAGGTCGCCCTGACTGTTTTGTAATGCCTGACTGTTCAGCTTGAAGTGATGGCGGCTGATGAACATGCATCATTTTGCTCCTGGGTGCCCCTTCTACTACTCGGAAGAAGTGGTGACAAGAGGTGCATGACACATCCTTCTTGATCCAGAAAACCCCGCTGATGCCCCGAAACAGAGGAATGAAAAACATGACTAACACACTGGATAGCTAAAAACGTCCTTGAAAAAGTCTGAGAAAGAAAAGAAAACAAGGAAACACATTTCAAAGACTGATATTTAGCTGAAGTCTGTAAGCCATTTGAAAGCCACCTGGGCAGAGACGAGAGCGGGAATGAAAATCCGTGGCAGGATCAAGACTCTGATTAGGCCAGACAGGCGTGACAGATGGACAGACCAGATTAGGCATATAGACGTGTATCAAACAAGGTTGGACAACGGTCATGTCTGAGTGTTTGACCCCTGTGGAGAGGAGGGTGATAGCAAGGTCAGCAGCTGATTTCAAAAAGTGCTGCTCCCAAACTGCACAAACACACGTTCAAAACAGTACAGTACTGCGCTAAAGCCTTGAGCCACCTCTCACTTCCTTAGATTCTGCTTCCAAGGGTTCAGACTTTTTAAAGTGGGCTTCAGCAGTAGTTCTCCAGGCTTTCCGAAGGTCTTTCAAAGTTTTTTCTTTGTACATTGGCTGCTTTTTCACCTCTTTTCAGTCCAGTCCTTGTACCTGACCATTTGCTGAGAAATGTTTTTGTTGTTGTTGTTGTTGCTGTTGTTGTTGTTGTTAAGCCACTTAGCACTTGACCTACCTGCCATTCAATCATTAAAAAAGGGACCTAACACAGAGCAATACAACAGTGAGTGCAAAACGCGGTGGAAATACCATATGGAAAACAGCTGGTTGCCAGCAGACAGTGAATGTCCATGTATGTTAGCATGTCTCAATAAATAACTACACCTATTTCACATTGTCCCAGCAAAATATAAAGAAATCAGGGATAGCTCAAGACTTTTAGACTGTACTGTATCATGCAGGTATGAGCAGAAATCTCCAGTGAAGGCAACTTATGGTAAAAGCAAAAGTTAGCATGGGCCCCATCTATATCTTAAAAATGCCAAAATAAGCTATATACTGCAGTACATTGTTAATGTGGCAAATAAAATGTGGCAATAAAACAAGACTACCCCAGTAAAGAACTCAGGAACCCTTTTGGCTGCATGGCTGCCTATAAAGCAGAGACAAGTCTGACAAGACTCTAATTATTTTGCATGTTTAGGCACTGTTTTCCACTCAGTATCTACACATTATATATGCACAAGGTTTTTCCTAAAAAAAAAAAAAGCAGTTTTGCTTGACTTGATGCAGCAACTCGTTTTTCTTGCTGTCAAAATCAACCTGTAAGGACGTTCTTCAACTTTCTTACAGTGAATTAATTTATACCAGTGGCACACTAACTTTGTTATCATGGCCTTCTTACCACCTGTGGCTGCAAGCAGGGGCAGACTCTTGTATTGATGCATTTAAACATTTGAGGGCACTACCGCTGTTAGAAGTATTATGGTTTGTTTTCCTATAAGTTATCATATCTAATGTTTTCATAAGTTGTTTCTGTATATTACTGTGGTTTCCTTTAATTCTGATGGGGATGTGTTTGTGAAACTTGTAAAAGTGAGCTGTCGAAGGAACTATAGTCCTGTTCACATCCCCCACAGAAACACACACACACACAGAAACTCCTACAACAAAGAACACCTCCTCACACCTCACACACATATGTAGATGAAAGAGTATACTGGAAAAGTACTGCTGACTGTAACTGGGCGGAAATACCAGTCATGTGACTTTCATTGTATGCATGTGTGAATAAAAGCTGCGGGAGGCAGCGGCTCGGCGAAGATCCTCCTGTGTGTTCTGTGGGACACAGAGGAC
>VUQJ01043605.1:0-11749 GCA_015108635.1 Andinoacara biseriatus
CTCATCCTTTCAGCTCCTCTGGGTGCTGCTGGGTGCCACCATCGTCGGCCTGCTGCTGCAGCGGCTGGCAGCTCGGCTGGGCGTGGTCACCGGGATGCACCTGGCTGAAGTCTGCAACCGCCAGTACCACACTGTGAGATATCTTTGCTGTTAACACCCCCCTTAAACCTGTTTGCTTCTACTTCCTGTGTTCTCACTACAGTTAAACACATGCATGACGAAGTCTGACTGAGAGGCTGCAAGCAGAAGCAGTCTTAGTTTACTGAAACTGCCTCCTTGCATTACAAGCATTGCTGTTACAGTAGCTGTAATCCTTGGATTATGTGCCTCAAAACATTAAATCAAACCAGCGTGAGCCGGTGACAGTTACAAAACAGGGACTGCTGAATTATTCATGTGGATATATTTTTTAAATCCAGCTTATAATATTTGCATCCGTGAAACCTGAAGAGAGAAAAACAACAAATGTGGCTCTGTTTGCTCTTTATTGTCCTCTCGGGCTGCGCTGCCCACTGGAGGAAGCATTATATAAGCTGCAGGAGGGAAACTCATGCAGAGAGCTGCACGAACGGACCGAATCTTAGTAAGGTCACAGTAAATGACTGTGTACACAAATGGATCAGATCCGTTACGTTTCTAATGTTGCTACCAATACGTTAAAGCTAAAATTGAACTGTTCTCAAGCAAAACTATCATCCCTAAACATCTTCAGTTCACTTTATATGTCCTATGAAACCCTCTCTTTAGAATAATAAAGAAAATGACTTTATTCTCATAACATGGTCGTGTTTAACCTAAAAAGTCTGACAAACTGCAGCCATGAACTTTAACAGGGTAGCTGGATTTCTGAACAGTGGAACCAGTTAATGGGAATCAAGTGATTTTCCATCATTTATTTAACCTTTAATTAACAATGATGGGAAACTCTTGAGAATAAGAACCTGCTTGTCCTCAGCCCAGATAGGCAGCGTTAACCTAAGCGGTGCCAGAGAAACCCGTTCTGGAGAAACACACAGAAACTGGAACCTCCGCCTGTCAAATTGTTGCCAAACTTTAATTTTCTTAAATTGTTGCCACCAGGGGAGCAGTCGCTCCCTGCTGGCCAATAAATAGAAAGAATGCAGGTTTGAGGCACGTGGTGGGTCCCGGATATCATTACCCACCATGGAGAGAGGACAGCAGAGGCTTCTAGGGCAGCTTACAGTGAGGAAACACAGGGGAGAGATTCCTCATTCGGCAGCTTCGGCTCCTCTGTCCTGTCTTCTTCACATCTCTCACATTTTATCTGAGCGGAGCAAAGAAGAAGAGACATACTTATTTATCCACGTGCACAGTGTTGAGATGGTAATGACTAACTGAAGCAGGGTGAAATGTGCTGACTTTTACTGCCAGGAAATTGCTGGATCCTGCTTCTTTAAAACAGCAGTAAATACAGCAGCATTCATGCTGGTTTTATGTGCTTTACAGGTGACGGACAAGCCGATAAGACGGTGTGAGACCAATATACACATAAATGAAAAGCAGTTGTTGTAGTATAGAGTAGAAATACAAAAATGATTTGCTCACATGTCCAGTGTGTTGCACAAACTTTGTCAGCTCCGTAAACATCACCTGACTCTGACAGGTGCCGCGTGTCATCCTGTGGTTGATGGTGGAGCTGGCGATCATCGGCTCAGACATGCAGGAGGTCATCGGCTGCGCCATCGCTTTCAACCTCCTCTCGTCTGGCAGGTGGTGTACACAGGCTAAGCATCAGTTTAATGGGACTCAGTCGCAGTTTGATAGGTGCCATAAAATGACTTGATGATGATTATTTCCGCCGTTTGTTTTTATCCACAGGATCCCCCTATGGGGGGGTGTCCTTATCACCATCACCGACACGTTTGTCTTCCTCTTCCTGGACAAGTACGGTACGTTATAAAAATCATTTTCAAGCAAAGCACTTGCTTAGCAGCACTAAATGAGACACGCTGGTTCCTCTGCAGGCCTGAGGAAGCTGGAAGCCTTTTTTGGTTTGCTCATTTCCATCATGGCCGTCACATTTGGATATGAGGTATGAACCTTTGCACATGATTATCTGGAAATTAGTTTTTTCTGTCACTCAGTTTGTTTGAATAGCTTAAACTTGGCATTGACAGTCTTCAGTCAGTCACATGCACGTCAGTGGGGAAAAAAAGCAAAATATTTTTAATGCTCCCTGGAAGTCCCTGGATCCCAGAAGGATGTCTGGATACCGACTGGTATGTGATGTTTGTTCTAAAGAATATCAGGACAATGGGCCTTATTCAATAATCTGTGCAAAAATGTTCTTAGTATTTTTTGTGCTTACCATCATATGTCAGTGAATCCGACTCATTTTAAAACCACGGGCTCGTACTCACTGCATGCAATCTGCATAATGCCACCCCCCATTTCTCGCTCTGTATAAACACATTTACACTGAGGTGAAGTGGAGAAAGCAGTGACAGTGCTATAAGAGAGAAGCCTGCACACTTAAGGCAACAAAACAGGAGAAAGTCCCACAGAAGAAACAGAAACAACAGTGTCTGAAGAGGAAACTGGAAAAGATGCAGCAGTGTTTACGTGGGAGTGACAGTGGCTAAAAAGCTGCAATCTGGATGAAATAATGGAGGCGAATGTTGTTTCACTTTAGACGCTCACTGTCACAGACGAGGAGCAGCTGATCAGTCAGCCCAAGAAGAGAAACCATAGTTTTTGAAAAACATGCATATTCTACAGCATCCAGTACTTAGACATGTTTCGGCTACAGCTGCCCTTCTTCACACTTAATCTGACTTAGTCTGAAGAAGGGCAGCTGTCGCCCAAAACATTACTCCTTTTTAAGGTTTTTGTATTAAATTTCTCATCCAGGAGCTCTAGATTAGCATGTGAAATATCTGATTGATTCCAAAGGTTGGCTAAGCCCATCCATCCATTTTCTTCCACTTATCCGGGGCCGGGTCGCGGGGGCAGCAGCCTAAGCAGAGAAGCCCAGACTTCCCTCTCTCCAGCCACCTCCACCAGCTCATCAGGAGTGACCCCAAGGCGTTCCCAGGCCAGCCGAGAGATATAATCTCTCCAGCGTGTCCTGGGTCTACCCCGGGGCCTCCTCACCCAAGAGGCGGCCAGGAGGCATCCTAATCAGATGTCCGAGCCACCTCAACTGGCTCCTCTCGATGTGGAGGAGCAGCGGCTCTACTCTGAGCCCCTCCCAGATGGCTGCACTCCTCACCCAGGTTGGCTAAGCCTCTAATAAAACTGCAGGTCCATGTTTGCGGTCTGGTGTTTAGCAGACATGTTTGAACCTATTCTGGGCTGTTTATTGAGCTTACAACTCAATTATGGCTGTTGCAAGTAGGGCTGTGCAATTTTTAATTTAAATAGCAATTTTTAGCAGTTAAACTGCCCGCACCTCTGGTTGCGAGCTTCGGGTAGTAACTAAAAGAGATTGTGGATACAAGTAGGCGGAAATGAGCTTTCTCCAAAGGTAGCTGGCCTCTCCCTTGGAGAGAGTTCAGTCAGTCAGGAGGGACTCAGAATAGAGCTGTTACTCCTCCACTTTAAAAGGAGCCGGCTGAGGTGCTTTGGGTGTGGTGTCCAGGACGTCCTACCAGTAGGAGGCCCTGGGGTAGACCCAGGACATGCCTGGGAACACCTTGGTGTTCCTCTGGAGGAGCTGGTGTAGGTGGCTGGGGAGAGGGAGGTCTGGGATTCTCTGCTGAGGCTGCTGATGGATGGATGGATGGAATTTTGGCTTTCACCAGTTATTAAAACAAGAAAATCAAGATATGGACCAAAATAATTGTGATGTTTTCCAGTAACCCATGTCGGAAACATGTGCACTAGACATGGCCCAAATGTCAGGAAGCAAAATTTAATACAAAAAACTGGGACCATGACACATGAGCATCAGTCAAATCCACGAATGCCACATTGGGATCTGTTGGTCACGTCATCAAGACTTCCTCTAAGCACCATGAATGTATGTACCATGTTTGCACTCCTCCACCAAAGATGTCCAACCAGTCTGACCTCTGAGCAGGTGGTCCAAAGGTGTCTCTGGTTACTTCAAGTTCCTCCTGATTTACATCTTCCAAATGTTTTTGAACTTGCTCTCTGCTCCCTCTCCCAGTATGTGACGGTGAGTCCGGACCAAGGCCAGCTGCTGAAGGGAATGTTTGTGCCGTACTGCGAGGGCTGCGGAGCCGTCCAGCTGGCTCAGGCCGTCGGCATCGTGGGCGCCGTCATAATGCCTCACAACATTTACCTCCATTCCGCTCTCGTCAAGGTCAGACACAGTGAAATCCCTGCTTAATCAGCTGGAAGCAATTTGTGTCGGCTCATCAGTGTGTTTCCAAATGTTCTCTCAGTCTCGAGAAGTGGATCGTTCAAACAAGAAAGAAGTAAAAGAGGCCAACAAATACTTCTTCATCGAGTCAACCGTCGCACTGTTTGTCTCCTTCCTCATCAATGTGTTTGTCGTGGCGGTCTTCGCTGAGGCTTTCTATCAGCGCACAAATGAAGAGGTGGTAAGTTTCTCTGCAGCTGCTTCATAATTAATAAAAATTCAGTGTCAAGATGTCTTCTGGAAATTCAGCAGTTCGTGTTGCTTTTCTTTTGCTCTGTTTTATTTTTCCTCAGTTCAGTGTGTGCAATCAGACGGGCAGTCCTCATTCAGACCTGTTCCCCTCCAACAACGAAACTCTCAAAGTCGACATCTACAAAGGAGTACGTGTTGATACATTTTACCGCACCGCATATCAAAACATATAACAAACCAGACATGTTTTACATTAGTTACTCAGATTGACTCTCATGTTAACAGATAAACAAGGAAACATATTGTTGAACGCACAGATACTCAGATACAGATACTCAGATACTCAGAGTACGTTCACTCATTCAGTCCTGAACACAGAAATGTCCCCACATTTAAATGGAGTGAAAAATTTAATTATAGTTATAAGAGTCGAGCCTTACAAAAACAAAAACTTAATTTCAAGGTTTCTTCAAGGTCATCTTGTGCATTTCTGCTATTTGTAAGTTGCAGCAGATTTGTCAGCTGCACTTCAATGATGCAAGTCATCCCTTCCACTCCTGGATTCAGATCTTCCATTTGAATATCGCAGCAGAAATCGAGACTCATAGACAAACAACATTTTTCTTTTATGGCTCAATTTTGGAGAGCCCGTGTGAATTGTAGCCTCAGTTTACTGTTCGTAGCTGACAGGAGTGGCACCCAGTGTGGTCTCTGCAGCTGAAGTCCATCTGCTTCAGGGTTTGATGCATTCAGAGATGCTCTTCTTCTACTTCATATGTAGTAACTAATGGTTATTTGAGTCATTTTTCCCCAGAGAACTTCTAACTGGATATTTTCTCTTTTTCAGGTCACTTTTTGTAGAGACTAGAAATGTTGGTGTGGGAAAATCCCAGTAGATCAGCAGTTTCTGAAGTACTCAGGCACGCCATGCCACTTCAGAGTCATATCAGCAGGAGCACCTCTGTCAGCTTTTAAGGGCCAATATTTGTGGGTTTGTCAGAAAGTGCAGCTATGTGGGTGCAGCTTTAGACTCGTGCATCTATGATTTCACCAAAGACCTTTAACTTGCACAAAGACCAAACATCAACTTCTGTGTGAAGCCGGCTCAGAACACATGTTGAGGCTCATCACGGTTGATGAGAGGTCTGCAGTCAGCACACAGGAAAGCTCAGCATCATTTCCTCTTTTCAAATTTAAAGATTCATTCATGCGTGTTTTGCTACATCAGTACATTCATCCAACCGTTCATTTTATTTGCTGATCCAGCCAGGGTCCATCATTACATCACATTATATTATCTTATATATTATAAAGAAATGTTGCTGTAATAAATCAAAGATCACTCAGCTCGTTGGGCCGACACTGGAGGAAATAAAAGACTTAATCCTGGTAATAAAATCGGAAATTATCTGTGAAAAAATGTGCAGTCACATTGTTTTTGTAGCATCCATGTAGTTTATTGATTATAATGTAAAATCATATGAACACAATAAATCTGGAGCACACAATTACATCATTTTATTGTATTTATAATTTCTGGGATCTGAATTCAAGCCCTGGAGAAACATAAACACGAGTTCATTCCTGCATGTTTTCTGGGTTTTGACTGTCGTCTGTGTCTGTAACAGGGGGTAGTGCTGGGCTGTTTCTTTGGCCCAGCTGCTCTCTACATATGGGCCGTGGGGATCCTTGCAGCTGGTCAGAGCTCCACCATGACTGGAACGTACTCGGGCCAGTTTGTCATGGAGGTCAGTGAGAAACGAAGAACCAGATGTGAACAAACACACACATTTAAAGCTCAAACAGTGGAAATGTCAGCACCAACTCTTCCCCTTTAACACGAATGCCTTCCCCCATTCTTTCTTTATCGAGCCCTTGATTTGGCCTCTTCCAAAGCTCCTGCCTGTAATTTACTTATTTACTTATAATCACGTACATCTGCAGTCAGTTTGCTTCACTAAATCTTTGTAAACAAGTTTTCTTGTAAATGGCACTGACTGATTTGTTTTGTCCCTCAGGGTTTCTTAAACTTGCGCTGGTCACGTTTCGCTCGGGTGTTGCTGACCCGCTCACTTGCCATCACTCCCACCCTGCTCGTGGCCATCTTCCAGGACGTGCAGCACCTGACGGGCATGAACGACTTCCTGAATGTGCTTCAGAGCATGCAGGTCAGGCAGAGGTTAAAACCAGTTTCACCCATCCACCACCAGCACCACCTTCCTTTGAGGCTAATTTGTCTTTGTAGTGCGGTTCTTATTAAGAACAATAAGGTCATTAACATAACTTAAATGCATAACCAAGTAGGACTGGCTTTCAGTTTTGGATCAAGTTCTAGGTTGGTAAAATCAAAACAGGCTGTACTCATAAAGAATTTTATCATGAAATGATGAAACTACCAAAATGGCAAAAACACCATCTAGGAAAAAAGAAACAGGTCGACCTGGTTGTTTTGGAAAAAATCATGCAGGATAAAAAAAAAAGAAGAGAGAAATCATGAAGGAATTTATTGTCTGTAGTGATTAAAGCAGACTGGGTCTGGATACTTCAGAAATATGAAATATGTAACACAAATGAGCTGCAAAACATCTTTGTTTATTAATTTGCCTGTAATTAATGTTCCTGTACACTTAATAAACACCGATCCACAGGCACCAAGGAAAACTGCAAACCGTAGGTCCAAACGTTCTTGTGGATATTACTTTGTTAGGGGACCCATTGTGCTCCATTTCAGCTCCATATTTTTACCCTGGATCCTGCTAGAGTGGCTTTGCATGAGTCACAATTCAGAAAAGCCTTGAAATAGCCTCAGTGCAGCGCCTCGGTTCATCCTCTGCTGGAAGCATGCAGTTTTAGCTCCTCCCTCTTTAAGCGCACTTTCTTCTGATTGGCTCCCCCTCACAAACAGAAGGTTTGAGCTGTAGGTGGGTGGGACTTCTGGATCCCAGACAATGGCCATGTTGGAGACATTCCCTCCCTGTGATGCCATACTGATGGAAGCAGTTTAGCTCAACGTTACTTTTACATGCACTCGTTATTTGAGCGCTCAGACAGTTCTAGGAACATAACCCAGGGTGGCATTCAGGTTTCTAAAGTGTTGGATTATCCATAGGCACTGTTGGAAAAAGCTCCTTTGAGACAATAAAAGTAATATAATCTCTCTAGATTAAACATAAATGCTTGTTAATCCCTTTATAGTAAAATATCATTTGGATTCTTAATTAAAGCAACTTCGAACCAAAACTGGTTTGAAGCAGCACTGACCTGATGTTACAAAGTTTCCTTTACTCGTTACGGTTTGTGCTGCTCAGTGTGTGAAACAGCTAAATCTTTAAAAGAATAGAAATATTTCACATAAACTGGGACAAAAATTATAGGAAAAAAGACACCTGCACCAGTGTCTGCATAGTTGGATTGGTCACGTGTGGTACTAAAACCTAATTCCAGCAGCTACAAACAGCTGTGCATCATTATAACCCACCTGAGGTCGACAGGTGTGCTGCAGGCAGGTGTAAAAAGGCACCTTCACTCTTTCTGCTACTTGAGTAAGAGAATTCTTGCTTGTGCATGCATCATACACCATTGCCTGTAAATATTTCATAATCTCTCATTTGATCTATAATGTGTCCAACACAGTTGACTTTATTACAGTCTAAAATATGTCTTTGGAGGAAGTTTTCATCATGTGGGGAACAAAAGCCTAAAGATCTTTCTTAGCTGGAGGTTTTCACTGCTATTTTTGAAAGGAAAGCCGGAGTTACAAACTGGGGCTGTGGAATCTAATTCCAGTGGGAATGTAGTAGGTGTGAAGGTTCTAATGAAAGAATGGTTTGTGGAGGGTTTGCTTCATCATGTAGGAGTTTTTAATCTCCAACATGCCCCTCAACTTTACAGGAGTCTAAAATCAAATCAACAGTTCAGCTCAATTTTATTTATAAATCACACCAACTGGAGGCGCTTTATATTGTAAGGTAGAGAAAACCCAACAAACATTTGGAGACAGCAGGAAGGAAAAACTTCCTGTTAACAGGAAGAGACCTGCAGCGGGCTCAGGGAGGGGCAGCCATCTGCTGCAGGGTTTGAGATTTTGGACACACCTCCTCATTGAAGGCTACAACATATAATCAAATCAAATCAATTTTATTTATACAGCGCCAATTCACGGCACACAGTCGCCTCAAGGCGCTTTGTATTGAAGATAAAGACCCAACAGTCAAAACGACCCCCTATGAGCAGCATATATGGCATCAATACTGAAGAAATCAATGCTCTTGAGGACTTGTTGGCCATTTTTCTACACTCTGTAGTCATGCAAACCCTTGGCTGGGTTTCGGTCAGGTGGCTGAGGTCAGGTCACCTGATGGAGCGCTCCATCTGTTTCTTGGTCAAGCAGCTCTGAGTTGCTGGAAAAACAAATTATGGCTCTACTGAACACGAACCAGATGGGATGGCGTGCCACTGCACGATGTTGTGGTAGCCATGCTGGTTAAGTGTTGCCTTCAATTCTCAGTAAATCTCCAGCAGCTTCACAATTTTCACAGTGGGAATCGCACTCGCAGTTAACATCTGTTCACCTCTGTCTCACAACGGCTGGAACCAAAAATCTCTCATTTGGACCAGTCCAGATTTGAGAGTTTCTTCTTCTTGATCTCCCTCAGTCTTTGCTTCTTTGCATCCATCATGGGGTAGGCTTCAATCTATGATGTGTTTCAGATGGAACTGCTTTGGTTTGTTTTTGTTTTGGTTAAATAAAGGTTACATTGACTTGCTGCACCATCTTGTGGTACATATTGGTATTACATCAATGTCCACTGCTGTCTAAACTTCAGTAGGTGTTACTTCAACACAATACTCATTCTCTGTGTCTCTTCCACTGCATGTTTTTTGTCCTCTCTCTCCCCCTCTCAGCAGATGACTGCCCCTCCCTGAGCCTGGTTCTGCTGGAGGTTTCTTCCTGTTAAAAGGGAGTTTTTCCATCCCACCGTTGCCAAGTGCTGCTCATAGGGGGTCGTTTTGACTGTTGGGTTTTCTCTGCAGTATTGTTGGGTCTTTACCTACAATACAAAGCGCCTTGAGGTGACTGTTTGTTGTGAATTGGTGCTGTATAAATAAAATTGATTTTTGATTTGAATACATATTAAGGGTGTAAGTTTTGTCAGTGTTAGTTGTAACAGTTTGGCAGCAGGCAGGTGACTGCAGAGTGAAGACTTAAATGCTGCCACTTGCACTGATTAGCTCCGCCTACCAGGAGCCTGCAAGACAACACGGAGGGACAAAAAACTCTTTAATGAACTCCAGCAGGAGCCCCGAGTAAAGGAAAGCAGCTAAATGAGTATCAGGACAGTAAAACATTATTTAATTGATTTGAAATGTCTTATTTGATTAGCAGTGTATTCTAGCTAAACCTTATTATCATACCAAGCAGACATGGAAGTAATTCAAGGAGGGAAGGTTCAAGAGGGGAGAATGACTCACGGTGTGCCAAAAGAAGTTCCTTTGCACCTCTCAGTGGACTGAATGGGGAACAGTTGGTGTGGATGATTTAGTGTAACACATACGTCTTCTTCTTCTTCCCTCCCAGCTGCCATTCGCCCTCATTCCCATCCTCACGTTTACCAGTTTGCCATCTCTCATGAACGAGTTTGCCAACGGACTGTAAGTAAATCGTTTTATACCCCGCTCATTTTATTATAACCCTGTTTCCAAAGAATTCAGCAGTGCTGTACGAATCATTCCTAGCCAATATTTAAATTAAAGTTGTATAGATAGATTTACACTTTATTAATCTCACAGTGGGGAAATTCACACGTTACAGCAGCACAAAGGTCAGAAAGAAAATGTGAATTAGCGAGATATTAAACAATAAAAATAGAAAAAATAAATAAGAAAAATAATGGGAAAAAACTGCTATAAATACAGAATCAATAAGATGATAATAATAATCAATAAGATACTCATTTTTAACCCTGTGCACAAATGGTACTTTATCAGGGTTTCCGTGGGGCAGTAAAAGGTAGTAAGAGAATTGAATTGTAGTAAATTTTTCATCACCCCTTCAATATATTTTGACTTTTCCATTGATGCAGACTTTTTGTTTTAAGTTCGTTTAGCTATAAAATCTGTATAAAAATATAACCACTCAGCAGGACCTGAGCTGACGTTGATGGACTCGTTTGGTTCTGCTGTCATATCTGCTGTGCGCATCCGCGGTGCTGCAACCGCTTAATCAGGACGCTGCTGCCATAAATTGAAAGTGCAGATTTCAAACTACGTACCAGTTTTTAAATTACGTTGATATGTAAAACCAGAGTTATGCCCAATAATTTCTGCCATGCTTTTTCCTGTATATTGTCCTCATCTTCGATGTGCGTTTTGTGCAGAAATAAACAACGAAAACGTGATATGTCTGTGTAGATTCTCAGTCATCCAGGCCATCGCAGTCTCTGGAGCTTGAAAAAAGGGCAACTGGACTTCTTTTTGTGTCTTCAAGAAACAAAAAGAAGTCCAGTTGCCCTTTTTTCAAGCTCCAGAAATGAAAACGTGAGTTTCGCTAACAGGAAGTGCTTGTTAATAAAAACAAAACAATTCTCAACAACCCCTTTCCTATTGGTGGAAAAATGCACCATATCAACCAATCAGAAAATGATGCGGTAACACGATGCATTTGGGTGCATTTGGCTGCTGAAACAGGTGAAAAGGTGTAAAAGAGCCAATATTACTGGCAGGTTTTGGCTGTGATGGGCCCCTCGGTCTGCTGGAGGACACAAACTGTTTTTTGAGGTGGCATAAATAATTTGTGTAGCATCTTAATGTGAGTCCTGATTGCTCTGCTAATAGTTGTACAGAAAAACGTCTGAGGCCTTTCCTGTATTTTAATGTCAATAGTTGTATATAACTTTATTTACTATATTTTTACACAAGTTGTGAAACTTTACAACCTATATTTGCATTTTAAGTTTAAGTTTAACTTTTTTCTACTTGGATTTTATGTTTTTATGTGATTATAAGTCCAATGTGTTAATACAGGATTTCAAAATGAAAGAATCAGCAAACAGTCGCACACATGAGATGGTGCTGAAAAAATGATCCCAAACAAGTCAAAGTAAACAGCTTCTAAGGTCAACTATAAAGCTACAAACCAAAGTAGTCAAAAATGGCCAAATACACCCCGGAGCCCAGAGGGTGAAGCTGCTCATGGGGAACGATTGAGAG
>VUQJ01043607.1:0-10897 GCA_015108635.1 Andinoacara biseriatus
ATATATTTCACAACAAAGATGGCTGTTTTAAGTGCCATCTGTCATCATGCGAGAACAACTAACTACAATGCAGCCAGGCCCAGACAGACACAGGAACAGACACGTTATTATTGCTGTTGGTTAATTATTGCTCTCTGCTGACATCTGCTGGTAGAGAAACGAAATAACCTTTTAAGAAAATTAAAATGACTGCTTTTATTAAAAACTCAGCTGCAACACTAAAACCACAGCTGGGCAAAGTGTACAACAATGACTGCAGCAATTACAAATCCCACATTTTTAAAAAGTATATGCACAGCTTATATCCTGTAGTAAAGTATATGAAAACACAACATATAAAAGTAAAGTGCTTAAAAATGTATCATACCACCTGTCATAAAAACAAGAAAACACAAGTATTTTAAAACTAAAAATATCATTGTCATTTATTAGACAAATAAACTGAATTCACCTTTTTAAACCCAAAATTGATCTGGCACACTGGACTTCTCTGAGAAGTCAGACTTTAATCGAACCAAAAATTCAACCAATAAAAAACTTTTTTTTGTTCATGAATGCAAGTAAATGAGGCCCAGAAAAGCACAGTGTACTTGTGATGTAGGATCACAGAAAAATTGTTTTTTTTTGGCTAAATTGACTTAAAACTCTGCAGAACTTAAATGTACTTACATGATATATTCCTGTAAAATACATGTATTTACATATAATTACAGGGTACTTACAGCCTTAGTTGCGAGCTGTGTTATGGCGTGTTTTTTTTTTTGTAAATCGCACCATTATTGATACTATCCTTACTGAAGTACAGAAATATTTATAATCTCAACATGAAAAATGTATACATACTTCTGATTACACTGCCTGTGTTTAACTGCTGCAGTTACAAGGTAACATGCAGATTCATGTCATTAAATCTAGTAAAGAATGGCTAAATCAGGGGCTTCCAACCTTACTGGCATGTGACTTTGTAAAGAAAAAGTAGAGTCTGGTTGGTTAGCAGTTTCACCAAAGGCATGGATCCCCTCCAAGTTTCTGATGCTTTTATTTGAATCATTGCTTTGGGATACAAGGTCAAACTACTGGTCAGGAAATACACATATTTAACAAATTTAAAAAAAAAGAAAAAACAAAACAAAAAAACTCCATCCATCCATTCTCTTCCGCTTATCCTTTTCAGGGTCAAGCAGAGGGGTAGAAACTAAGTGCAATACACTGGAATGAGCTGGATGCATGCACTTGTGTAATACAGATTCATTAATAGTGTTAATTCCATAATTTTTTTCTACTTGTCTATCTTGATCTTTAACAGCTCCTCCTGCTAAAGTCTACTGATCTGTCTTCACCTTGACATACTACGCCTTCACTTGGTTCTTGACTCTTGCCTGCGATCTGTCCGCAGGTTTAATGTGAACCCAGTTCAGCACCTCTGCAGTCAAAACACACGGGGTTTATTTGTGAAAAGTTATTACTTACAGATGACATCTCGATAACTGCCCCACAATTTATCCCAGTCTTTGTGTCAACTATTTCTGTATGCATCATGTTACATTTAAAGTGGAATAGACCAAGCTATCATTATAAACTAAATGTTGATAGCACAATGTCACAGCAAGTGAATAACGGGACAATTGTCATTTAGATTAGTTTTCCACAAGACTCACTTTCATTATGAACTCAACAGGGAAAATTAAAGCGAGACTGCGCAAACACAACAGGAAAGACCTGAAATGTGACTGTGGGTCAGTAACTGGAGATTATGTATAAAATAGGACATGGTCAAGTTGCAACAGTAAAATGCACACAAGGACTTGATAGAGGTCAAATGATGATGCCAGACATGTTAAGTAGGATCTATTTTAAACCTACACAGGATTCACTACTTGTGCAGTAGGGTGAAGGCTGCAAAAGAAACATAGATATGTACATATACTGTAACATTGATATGAACCCTAATTTATATTTAATAGTTAGTATTTATTTTCTAGTAGTTTATGTCACAGAAGAACATTGGAAAAAAATGATAGAGGTGTTCCTAGAACAGGATGTGAAATGTTATCTTAGCTGAATATCTATTCAGTCCCAACATAGCTCAAATGTTCCAAGTCAGCCAGACATTTGTGGTCAGACCCAAGTGCTTTGGTCAACAGACAAATAATAAGAAAATTGTTTGAAAAAGCCTCTTGAGATAAACATTTGCTGCCAAATATCAACTCAGACACTGTATTGTACAACAATGTAAGTCCAAAAATAAGTAAACTGCAGTTATTCTTAACTGGAATTTGTCCTAAATTTGCACTGTTGTTTCACAACAAGAAGTTCCTGGGTCCCATCCCACAAGCACAGCAGCAAATCGACAACAGAAAGGCTGAAAAAGAAAAGAATCAAGGTGTTGCAATGGTCCAGTCCAGGTCCAGACCTTAACCCAATTGAAATGCTGTGGTGGGACTTTAAAAAAACTGCACATAAACAAACCTCAATGAACTGAAGCAATGTTATAAAGAAGAGTGGGCCAAGTGGAGACAAAATCTGCCAACACTAAAATCAATTCAGTAATGAACATCAATTTACACTCTAACTAATATAAACAGGTTTCAATATTTTTAATACTAATTTAAAAAAAACACTGAACTCTTCAGACCCTCTGTTTTGAACTCCAGTTTGTTGTCGGGTGAATCTTGTTTGTTTATTATCTTTATGCTTTTGTTCTTCAGTTCTCAAGCTAAAATCATTGAAATATGCCCCATAAATCATCTGTGGAGAGAGCTGGTGATGACATTTCAGATGTTTTTCATCCAGTCATCTTGAAAATATATTCTCAGAAGAATGGAATAAAGTACCCAGATTCAGGTGTGCAAGGCTTGTAGAGATTTCCCCAAAAAGACTCAAAACTGTTGTTTGTTGTGGTTTTGGTTGAAGTTGAAGCCTTTACTTCAAATATAATACGAAAACAAGTGTAGGTTTTAGGCATGTGTTTCTCTCCAGAAATAGCATGGCAATTCAGATCGGCGTGAGGGAGCTGAAGGATCGATATGCTCCAAGGCCAAACTCTGTTAGAAATAGACTGGGACTATGTGGGCCTTGGAAGATGGTGCAGCCATCCTCTGGATGAATTTTTTATTTATATTTATCCAGAGGCCAGATAGCAGCTGGCTGCTGTGACAAACACTTCAATGTTGTTTAAAGTTTAGAAAAAATGAAATACATGAAAGTCAGTTTGTGATGGCGTTCCAAATAAACCAACACTCCTACCAGCAAATATCTACAGAACCGCACAAAGGACATGGGAGGAAACAAAATGCACTTTTGTGAGATTCCGCAAATGTTTTGCGAGAACCTGAGTGACTTTTGCTAGATTCCGGAAAAGTTTTTAACTCAAGGACATTAATCTTGATACAGTAGTAGTCACTCTCACGCGTCACTCTTTCACTAGATCTCCAGCCCTGCAATGTCTAGAACTGTCCAAGATAAACAGGACTCTAAGAGCCTTCATCAGGAATTCAGTGGGAAAACAACATATTCAAGCCAACAGCAAAAGTTATCAAGAGTGGGATTTACCAAGGAGATGCTCTGTTCCCACTGCTGTTCTGAAAAGGCCTGAGCCCCCTCAGCCAGATCATAAAAAAGACTGCACACAGATACTGACTACAGAATGGAGCAAACATCAGCTACCTCCTCTACGTGGATGATATCAAGCTGTATGAATAAGACATCAATTCACTAATCTTCACCACTACAGTAACAGCACTGGAATGTCATTCAGACTGGAGAAGTGCAGTCGGATGGTAACAAAGAGAGGGACCATAGTCAGAACTGAGAGGACTGCACTACCAGAAGACAACATTGCAGACACTGAAGACAGCAGCTATAAGTACCTTGGAATCCCACAGGCAAATGGAAACCATGAAGAGGCCGCTAGAAAAGCTGCAACTGCCAAGTACCTGCAGAGAATAAGTCCCGAGGAGTCAGCTGAATGGGAAGAACAAGATCCAGGCAATCAATACCTACACCCCACAAGTCATCAGATACCCTACTGGGATAATAAGCTGGCCAAAGGAGGAGATAGAAGCCACTGACATCAAAACAAGAAAGCTCCTTATGGTGGGTTTCATCCCAAATCCAACACCCTGAGACTGTACACTAAGGAGGCTGAGGATTAGTGAGTGTCAGAACTACTATCCAGGATGAGACAACAAAGATCCATGAGTACATCAGGAAGATTAACACAGCTGATCATGTGCTTAGTGAATACACCAGGAAGCTGATATTAAAAAATCCCACCAATGGCTGGACAAAGCTGGACAGACAGCACAGAGGCACTAATCATGGCAGCCCAGGAAGAAGCTCTATAAGCACAAGACTGATAGAGGCTGGGGTCTACCAAGCCAGGCAAGACCCCGGGTGTAGGTTGTGCAGAGATGCCCCTTAGACAATCCAGCACATAACAGCAGGGTGCAAGATGCTAGGAGGTACAACATACATGGAACGCCATAACCAAGTGACCGGCATAGTATACAGAAACATCTATTCCTAGTATGGCCCGGAAGTCCCGAGGTCAAAATGGGATACGTCCCCAAAGGTGGCTAAGAATGACCAAGTTAATATCATGTGGGACTTCCAGATATAGATGGACAAACTGGACATATTAGTGGTGGACAAGTAGAGGAAAATAGCTGTAGTGAGAGATATAGCAATATCACACTATACCCTTTTTGCTTTTTATATAAATACATTTTAATTATTTATTTATTTGTTTGTTTATTTATTTATCAATATCTTCCCTGTCTATTTGGTTTCAGTTTTGTTACTTTTTTTGTACGTTTTTCGGATACTGTAAATACACTGTTTACTTTATGAAATCTCTCTTTTGTTTGCCTTGCCCGAATGAGTCCTGCATTTCTGCATTGACTGAGTGTAAGAATTTTGCTGCAAAAACTAAAACTATTTGTACTTTTCTCAAGTGTAAATATTATGTATCTGTTTTAGTCATTTGCAATATATTAAAAAATATCCCCAAACTAATGAACCTATCCCCTTAACCCGTGTAACAAAAGCCTGATGATTTATCACTCTGTGAAAAAGAGCTCCAGTGTTGCCCAAAATCTATCAAACATTTATAAATCTCTTATTTGCTGTGCATGACATTTACTGTATTCAAAATATAGTGTTAATAGCGTTCTGCTGCGGTGAAAAAGTCAGTTGAATAACAAATATTGAGCTGAAAGTATTCCCCAAGAAAAGCAACACCCACTTGAGTTTGAGTAATATTTGCAAAAAATCTTTTCTTTTTTTTTTTAAGAAGTGAACTGGCTTGGGGCTGAATGACATAGACAGGGTGGGAAAGTCAGAAAGTATTAATAGAGCTTGCAATTAGAAATATAAACACTATTTGCAGTGGATTTTTGCTGCAGATGTGATTGATTGAGGCAATTTTGGTTGTGAGTTCACTCTTGGGCTCTTGGGCTGGTTTCAGCATTAGTTCTGGGAGCTACTGCAGTAAGAAGGCTCATGATATACAGACAATCATGATTCAGTTGTCACAGTTATTTCTGGGGGTGCAGGCAAAGCAACAAATCACAGACATTAATTGTTACTGTATTTTTATTTTTCAAACTGCTGGGAAACTTAATCTCTCTCTGTGTTCCTCTCTCTCCTCTGTGTATAGGGCATTTTTGAGTTGTTAATAGCATATGGTTGACCATGAATGGCCATTTTTAAGCACTGCTCAAAACTGCTAATTTAATAACAGATTTTATTTGGACTGAATGGATGGATTTTATTTGCCAGTGTACACCCAAAGATAAATACTGTCCACCGTGCAGCATATTGATCACTAGGCAGCTGACCTGGAGAGAAGAAATCTATAATTAACCTTTATAGACCTTTCTGGAGTTTCCATTGCACGTTTACTTTGCTGGCGTACTGGGGTTTCCCTCCTGCAGTCCAAAGACATGCTAGGGTAGCTAGTGATTCTTTAAGTGTGGATGTGAGGATGAATGCTTGTCAGTAGACTGATGACATGTCCAGAGTGTACCCACTCACACAATGTCAGCTGGGGTGAAAGGGGTTCAGAAAAATCATAGGCCTCTGTTTAGAGTAGAGCAAATATGGGAATTGTGCAATGCCAGTGACTACTTTACTGTCCACCTGGCCATTAATGATAACCATTTTGTAGCTGTAAAACAAGTAACTGATCATCCACAGAGGACTGGTTTATTTGAAGAGTTTCAGAAAGGATTCAGAATTCATCAAAGTACAGAAATAACAGTGATGGTACTAGTGAAGGTTGCAAATCATTTTCTTATGGCCTCCTGATCTATGTGCTTGTTCTGCTAGACCTAAGCAGTGGTCTAGTAGGACAAGAGATTGGAGAATGCCATATGTATTAAAACTACTGCACAGTGGTTTGAATCATATCTATTTAATATACGCCAATTTGTTCATGTAAATAGGGACTCTTCTTCACATACTAAGATTAATTATGGAGTTCCACAGGACTCTGTGCTAGGACCAGTTCTATTTACATTATACATGCTCCCTTTTAGGGAGAATTATTAGAAAGCATAGCATACATTTTCATTG
Source organism: Andinoacara biseriatus (assembly GCA_015108635.1). NCBI lineage: Eukaryota > Metazoa > Chordata > Actinopteri > Cichliformes > Cichlidae > Andinoacara > Andinoacara biseriatus. The sequence continues at coordinate 6,577 of VUQJ01043607.1, forward strand.
CTATGCAGATGATATCCAGCTACATCTATCCATGAAGCCAGATGACACACACCAATTAGTTAAACTGCAGGAATATCTTAAAGACATAAATATCTGGATGATGTCTAATTTTCTTCTTCTATATTCAGATAAAACTAAGGTTATTGTACTTGGCCCTACAAACCTTGGAAACATGGTGTCTAACCAGATACTTACTCTGGTTGGCATTACTTTGGCTCCCAATAACACTGTGGAGAATCTTGGAGTCATTTTTTGACCAGTATATGTCCTTCAGTGCACATATTCAGTGCACTCTGCCTCAGAGTGATGTTGAAAAACTAGAAATTGAAATAGAAATGGAAAGCTTTTGTTGTTATCAAACATGGAGTATGACAAAATAAATAAATAAATAACAGCTGCGACAGTCCAGTGCCTTTTCTTTGTAAAACCAAAACTAGAAGATAAGATAAATTCTGTAAAACCAGTATTTATATACTACAAAGAGTAAGAGTATAAATATCAAAGAAAGCAAGGACTTACAAGGAAATAAATCAATCTAACAAACATGCAAAATGTAACAAATACTGCACAAGTTGCAATTTGGCACTATATAAATTAAATTGAATTGAATTGAATTGAATTGAACTGAATTGAATTGAAACAATGCCACATTGATTGTCATTTACTGTGCAGACCTGTCTGTCCTAATGCCTTTAGATGACCGTGAGTGGTGTTGTGATTTGGCTATACAAATAAAATTTTAACTGAATAGTGAACATATAGACTTTATATGTGTTTGTCAAAAAACTGCTAAATGTAAATATTGAATAAACAATGAGAGAGCATTGCTTTTCACTAAAATACCATCTTTGTATAAACACTGAAACACTGCTCATTTGAAATTAGGTATTTTCAAGTTGTAAATCTAGCTAAAATTCTCAGTGAAATCTTAAGCACTTTCATGCAAACTTAAACTCTATTTAACTCTATTTTCTCTTTCTCGCTACCGGCACTTACAGGTCCTTGTAGTAGGAACCTAAGTTGTAGGAACAGAGGGAATCCATTCTTCTTAACTTTTTCTTTAGATTATACAGGGTAGGATGAATTAAATTTAGACTATGCCATTAAAAGGTGGTAAATAGGGTGACTTTGTGTACCTCCTTATATGGGAACGGCTTGTACCTTGTCTACTTGTCCCATATTTTGATTAGCTCTAGTATTGAAAAGCCAGCAAGAAAAGAACCATATTGTTCATCTATTGATAGATTGCTATAGAAACCCCCTGATAATTGAGATAAAACAGTTTTAACAGTTACTGTACTGCAATAGAAAGACTATAAAAGCAATAAAAAAAAATATAAACTTCTGCTTCTGCTTACAATAAGTTGGGAAATTGCTTAATAAATACAGTATATTTAAATAATGTATATTTTATAACATATCAGTTGTCCCACACCAACATACTGTTTGCTTTACATTTAACTAACAGGGATCTGGTCTCCATAGAGACAGACCTCATCTTCTTTGCATTCCTGTCCAGAATTTTCAAAGTGTGGTTAATGGGGGGACCGGGAATTTGAAATAGTCTTCTTTGTTCATTCTGTTCCTCTTAAACATAACTGAGATCAATTTAACATAAATACTGGATTGTGAGCATTTTCTCATACTTACTAAATTCAGCTCCTGAGAAATAACCTCTCTCTCATCTCAGCCCAATTTCAGAGCCTACAATGCCCTCCTGCATTGATCCTTGTTTGCATGAACAAAGAGAAACAGTTCTTGAGATAGTGGTAAGATTCAGAAGAAAGTTGATTTACTTATGAATAAGTCATATAGGTTAATACTTCTTGTTTTTCAAGAATCCACACTCCTGCACAATAAAACAAGCAAAACACCACTAAAATCCAATAAATACAATAAAAACAATAAAACAGAAAAATTACATGGACAATAGAAATGTAAATATAAAACCAACATACACTTTATAAGAACCTATACAATTTGCCATATGTACTCTTCATGTTAGCTCATTGATTAGCTTAATTGATAAGGGTACAAATGAATGTTTGTACCTGTTATATTTACAAAGAGGAACCCTAAACCTCCTTCCTGAAATCAGCAGCACATACTCTGTGTGCAGAACATGGGAGCTGTCATTTAAGATGTTATATGCTTGTATAATCATTGCTCGGTCAAAGAGTTTCAGAAGGTTGGATGGAGTGTGACCCATAATCTTGCCCGCTGTTTTTATCAGATTGTGAATTTGCATTTTGGATTTAACAGTTAGATTTCCAAACCAGCTAGTGAGACCGTACCGGAGAATTGACTCTATTGCTGCTCTGTAAAAAGTTAACATTATATTTTTGCAAACACCGAACAACCGGAGTCTGCGCAGAAAATGAAGACGCTGATAAATGCTGGCGGACACCATGGCAACATCAACATCAAGGCACTGTCAATGTGAACACCAAGGTATTTGTATAAGGTGACCTGTTTAATGGCTTCATTGTGTATGATCACAGGGTTCCAGTCACTAGCTGATCTGGGATCCAACAGCATCTCAACTGTCTTGCAGGTGTTTATGTGAAGTTCATGGTTATCACACCAGGTCACAAACCTATCCACTGCAGCTCTGTGGGTGGAGTCACAGAAATCCTCGGTGAGCAGAAGGAGACTGACAGTGTCATCGGAAAACTTCACAATGTACTGATTTAACACAGAACTCACAGTCATTTGTGTACAGGGTAAACAAAAATGGTAAACGGATGCGCCCCTGGGGGGCGCCAGTGCTGCTTACCAATGTGTCTGAAAAAGTAGAATTGAATTTGATTCGCTGCAGCCTATTGGTGAGGAAAGACTAGAACCACCTGATCAAAAAGGGGTTTACTTTCATCTGTACCAACTTTTCAAGGAGAATGTGGCTGAATAGAGAACATTCTGGCATATGTACCTGGCTTTTCAAGGTGCTTTAAAATAAAGTGCATTAATGTTAACATGGCATCATTGGTACTACGTTTTTTTGTGTAGGAAAACTGATACCTGTCTAGTAGTGGCCCCACGTCAGTTTTGAGTTCATTTATCATGAGCCTCTCTAGTGATTTAAAAACATTTGAGGTAAGTGCGACAGGCCTATAGTCATTGTCCTCCTGAGGACATGCCTTTTTTGGAACTGGTATTATGATGGATTTTTTCCAGATTTTTGGCCCCCATTTTTTTCTTCTGTTACTCTCAAAATGTTCTGAATCATTTGTCTTACACTGATTTATTTCTTTTTTTGCTCCTTTTGAGCTAAGGGGGTGTTTATGAGACGCATGTTAGAATTCAGTAGTCTCCAAACAAGAAGATGATTTATTATGAGCAACAACATTTTCCTCTGGGAAGTGCTTTGTTGTGTTTGTTGTTTTTATGTTTGCATACATCTCCCTTTAAATGTGACCCTGTAGCTACAGCTCTAATATCAAATCTTGGGTTTTGCTTTGATAATTGGTCTTTGTCCTCCTTCCAGATGCAAATGCAGTCACAGCTTGTTACTAATTGAAGAGAGCAACATATTTTAAATTCTTTAAAGCAGGTAAAACAATAATAAAAAAAGTGTCAACTCACAGAGCCCATTATTTAACTTTGGAGCCCATAACTTTCATATTTTTATGCTTTCAGTTTTCATACAAGCAGGAGTCTAACTTGTTCTGTAGCTCGTTTCCCTCCAAAAGAATATGTCTGGTCACTTGGAAGAAAGCACTGCTTTTTTTCCCAAGTTAATACCATAATATGAGCTGTTAGCTGAAATTTTACAATGAATTGTGCTAAATCAGCTCCTTATGTTTTCCGGTGCAGTTCAGTTCAAGCAAGTTCTATGAAAGTTGTCTTATAAATGAAACAAAGCAATAGCCCTGCCTTTCATTTATCACTGTCAAGTAAATATTCAGTCACAGTTACTCACGACTTGAAAACTTGACTTACTTACAAACTTTTATCACTGTTTCCTAGCCAATAGATTATAGTATGTTTCAAAATGGACAAAATCAAACTTGTCAGACAGTCTATGGCTGGCTCTAAAACAATCACTCTGTGGAAAAATCAAAATCTCAGATCTGCCTTTCATTAGCTCCAGTATCAATCATCATAACTGCTTTAAAATCCTTAACATTAATACCTCGCTGGCAGCCTGGTGCAAATTTAAAAAAAAAAAAAACTCTTCACTTCACACCCAAGTAAAAACACTCATTTGGAACAATCCGGATATGTCAGAAAAAAATGTTCCAGCATGGCAAGAAAAAAGAAAAAAAATCTAGAACATGTTTTTCAAGATAGAACATTTCATTTCATTCCAAAAACTTTTTGC
>VUQJ01043616.1:0-10113 GCA_015108635.1 Andinoacara biseriatus
CAGCTGCACGACCGGGATATCTGTCAAGATTTTTGTTTTGTCTGAGGACCCCAGAAAGAAAAAAGAAAGAAAAAAAAAAAAAAAAGTCAGTGATTTTATCAAAGTGGAAGCTGTGGGAAAAGACAGAAGCTTTCATGCTTTTATTCTCCACCAATTATGCATCCACAGCGCTATCATGCACGATGATATCTGAAAGATTTTTATCTTTTTATACATGTGCTATCAGTCATTTGCTGCTGCAAGCCAACTCCCAGAGGAGAGACACTGCTTTTTTTTTTTTTTATCTTCAGGAACATAGTAAAATGATCCCATTAGGTTCACCCACTGATTTCTTCCATTGATCCCCACATTTTAAGCTTAGACAGAGAAGGAGGGGTAATCATGTATATGTGTGTGTTTGTGTGTGTGTCAAGATAGTGTTTTAAAATGTCATGGAAAGAGATTTATGTCACTTGGGGGACTAGTTTTAAACCCCAGTGGAATGATTGAGGGATCCCTGAACAGTGACAGGTTTAGTATAATAACAACCCAGAGGGGGCGGCTGAGGAGGACAGAGAAGGAGAAAGTGAAAGACAGTCAGAGAAGATAAGCTGAAATGTGAGTGGGAGAAAAAAAAACTGAGACAGGGGAAAAAAATTCATTTGCATTCATTTCCTTTTCCATAGCTCCATCTCTTTTCTGACATTTGACACAGTGCTGAACTTTATAGGGATTCAGTGCTAGTTAGATTCTTCTATATTCAGCCCTTAACATGACTACAGTACCTCTAATGCACTCAGATTTTTTAAGGAATCAAATATAGCTCATTTGTAGCTTACAAAAGTTGCCTTTGAAAGCATCTGGTTTGCTGAACTAAATGCATCCCAGATAACTTCAGACTGTGTAACACTGGCTGGACCTTGCTGACAAAAAGCAGAGATGTTCATTCACCATAAGTAAGATAGAAATGTACAGTGTGAATCTTGACATTGTTTGTTTGTTCTGCCAGAACTTTTGCAGTCGTGCAGCTCTAGAGGCACAGGGCTCCTGTCTGAACAACAAATACTCTGAGGGATACCCAGGGCAAAGGTAATTAGAATGATGCACTTCCAAAAATATATTGATTTAATCATTAAAACAATTTTCAGAAGCCAGTGGATGAAGTTTCATGAAGTTTAATTTTAAGGAAAATAGGCTTGAAACAAGAAGGTTTCCAATTTGATTTCCAAAATAATTCCACAATATCCAATTCTGTACTGTTCACATAGCATATATTCCAGTAAAACCCAGTTTGTAACAATATAAAATGATCTTAAACTAAAACAATCGGATACAATACAATATGATATGAAAGGGAACTGTAAGATTCAATTCAAATAATTTGTTATAAACAATTCTGATGCAATACAATAAAATATAATATGATGTGCATGTTGTACAATCATATGATTCTATGAACTCTAAGTACAGTAGCTAATTAGCTTTTTTGTCTTTCTCAGATACTATGGAGGTGCAGAGATTGTAGACCAGATTGAGCTGCTGTGTCAGAAGCGTGCACTCTCAGTCTTTGGCCTGGACTCCAATCTGTGGGGTGTTAATGTTCAGCCATACTCTGGATCCCCTGCAAACTTTGCAGCCTACACCTCCGTACTGCAGCCTCATGACCGCATCATGGGCCTGGATCTGCCAGACGGGGGACAGTGAGTGCATATTTTACAATTTGTTCATGCTAGATATGCTCAAACAGAAGACTTTTTAATTTCTTTGCCATCCCTTATATGTAACAACACAAAATGGAATAATACAGACAAATGGTCAGAACATCTTCTCATCTTCTGTAGATGAACAGTTTGAATTAATCTCAGTTATAAATCAGTTGTTTCCTTCACATTTCAGCCTTACCCATGGCTACATGTCAGACAACAAGAGAGTCTCAGCCACCTCCATTTACTTTGAATCGATGCCTTACAAGTTGGATGTAAGTAGTTTGCAAAAGAAAAAAAAAATTACGGGTTTAAAGCCTTGACCCAGCTAAAGAGATACATAAGAGAGTGTAAGTGTTTCTTTCTCTCCTCTGCTCCTGCGTTTTCCCAGCCCCAAACAGGTCTGATAGATTATGACCAGCTGGAAAAGGCTGCCCGCCTTTTCAGACCCAGACTTATCATAGCAAGAACCAGCGCCTATGCCCGTCTCATCAACTACTCCCGCATGAAGCAGGTGACTCGTCTAATAATAAATACAAAAAAGTGCAGCAGAAACATTCTGAGAGCTGTAAACTCTACCACAACCCGATTACTGAGTTTCTGAAGCTTGAATAGCTAATTGGAAACTAGAAGACACTGAGAATGTAGTTTGTACAGTTAAACAGGATTTCAGGATTAATGTTGATCTGTGTGTCTTTCAGCTGTGTGTGGAGCTGAATGCCTACCTGTTGGCTGACATGGCTCATATTAGTGGCCTGGTGGCCGTAGGAGCTGTTCCCTCTCCTTTTCAGCATGCTGACCTTGTGACCTCCAGCACCCATAAGTCACTGCATGGAGCAAGGTTAGGGCCTGAACATTAACATGAATTAACCTTTAGGTGGTCACAGAAGTGTGTTGATAGTGGCCAACTCAGGTAAGCACTTGACGAGTTGAAAAACAGATTTCATTGTCACTGTGAATACAACGTGATGTGAAAATGTGTGATTCGACAAATTTACAGCTAAGCACATTTGGTGTCCTTTCTCCACTCTGCAGGGCTGGGCTGATCTTCTACCGGAAAGGTGTGAGGTCTGTGGATAAGAAAGGCAGAGAAGTCCTCTATGACCTCCAGGACAGGGTGAACTTTGCCGTGTTCCCATCACTTCAAGGAGGACCTCACAACCATGCCATTGCCGGGGTGGCTGTCGCCCTCAAACAGGTCAAGACGTGTGTTTTTAATTTTTAATATAACAGCAGTGTAAGCTCAGTAGTTCAAGATATAACTTCTGTTTTTGCAGGCTTCCACTCCCATGTTCAACAGATACATCCATCAAGTGCTGCTGAATACCAAAGCCATGGCCAACGCTTTGCTTAAGAAAGGCTATACCCTGGTGTCAGGTACCAAGTGGCTCTTTGATGTTGAAATAGTATATATTTGCATTAAAAAACATTATTTCACACAAATTAAAATGAATGTAAAATGCTTTCACTTTCTTTCCCTGACTATGAAATTAGATTCAGCATCTAAACTAGTTGTGCATTTCTACCTCTCGACTACCTGATGCAATTGCTTTTGGACCACTTTGCATTTGTTACACCCTAATTTACATTCTGTTTTTATGAGTTTGGAAAAGTTCACTTAAGCTTCACTTGACAGTTGAGTGGAAAAAGCCAATAAGAGATATTTTAAGGTAGCAGCTACATCTCTGTGAAGACTTGAAGGGAATTTCTTCATCAGAAACATTTCCTCAAATATAGATTTTATAGATCTCCTCCTCATCCTCATCCTCTCAGGTGGAACAGACAACCACCTGGTTTTGGTTGACCTTCGACCTTGTGGGATGGATGGTGCTCGAGCTGAAAGGGTCCTAGAGCTGGTGTCAGTCACAGCCGACAAGAACACCTGTCCTGGAGATAAGAGTGCCCTCATTCCAGGAGGACTTCGACTTGGTACTCGCTTTAATGGATGTACAGGTTGTGCAGAAAGTGTTGTAAAATTTAGTAATCTAGGAAAGAGTTGCAGGAATGGAGCTTGTTTGGACAGAACCTGTCAGCCAGTCTTTCTGCCCATATGGTGCTGAACCCTTTCTTCTCACTGGGAGTGCCTGTCTCTGTGATGTTTCCTGCTTCCTGTCTCTATATGTCTTATAGCTGGAGTGTCATTCAGGTTGTCAGCATGTCTCTCAAACCAGCCTCCTCATTATCAAATATATTAACAACAATCAAACCAGTGTTTAATTAATCTGACCATTATTTTATCTGTCACTTTCTTGCAGGAGCTCCAGCTCTGACTTCTCGACAGTTTAAGGAGACAGACTTTGAAAAAGTAGTGGACTTCATTGATGAAGGGATTCAGATTGCACTGGATGCAAAGAAGAAGACCGGTGAGAAAGTTTCTCTATTTTGTCAAAACCTGTGATTCATAGAGTGAGAGCGGTGGTGTTTTGTTTTTGTTTTTTTGGGGGAGGGGGGGGTTGTGTACAATAGATATACCATGGTGACTTCTTGTTTGCTTACGGAGACAACTGATGCTTGATCAACCCTTGATTATCTGTACAGCATTCATTATTTTGCTTGCAGCTGTGCATAATTTATTAGCTGTGAGGAGGGTTCAGAAAAGAATTTTTTTTTGTTTTGTTTTTTGTTCTTTTTTGCTTCTGTGTCTCCAAACAGGAAATCTGGCTAGCTTCAAGTCCTTCTTGCTGGCAGACCCAGAGACAGTGTCACGCATCGCAGAGCTCCGCCAGCGGGTGGAGCTATTTGCTAGGCCCTTCCCCATGCCGGGATTCAATGACCATTAGAAAAAACACTGAGAGAAAAGCTGTAATGTAAAGTAAAAGCCCTCTGAGTTTAGTGTTTTTGTTTTGTTTTTGTATTTTTGTATTTTTTTTTTGATAATGTTGCTTTGGTGTGAAGCATTACTTCAAGATGCTGCCAGTTACCTTTCAATCCCAGCAACACTGGTCATTTCTGCACAGCGTCACATTTACATGTTAATTATAAATACCAGCTGACCTGAAAAAATGGAACATGATGATACAGATAGAAATGAAATACTACAAGCTGTCTGATAATTGCTCTAAAATAAATAAGTCTCAACTCACTAAAAAATGACACCTAGCAACAATAATTTAACTAATAACACAGCATTGCTCAGTTATTCCACCTGTGATTGTATTAAGGTGACACTATACTTCAAATTCCCATTTTAGAATTCATAAGCAGCATGTAAACATTCATTAACAAACTACAACAGTAGATATGCATGATAATGTAAAAATGCAGATGTTTAAAATGTCTTCATTATTATTATTGAATCCTTGATTTAATTAGGTTGTATCATTGAGCTCGAGATCTCTTTTTCAAGAGAGACCTGTGTACAAGAAATATAGAAACAAAAAAATCAAGAAAAACAGCTACACAATAAAAGGACACATTATACACCACACATGCACATTTAGAAAAACATGTAATACTGCAGATAAACAAATACACTTTAAATTGTTTCAGTGAAATCACAGAATGCAGATTCCAAGCTTTTTGTATCTTGTTCTATTCATAGGTAGCAAAATATTTAAATTCAGTTTTTCCAGATTTAGTGTGAACAAGCGGTACAGCTAGTGTTTAAATAACCTGCATCCTGACATATGAGAAGGGATGTGTTTTGACAGATAATGAACTAGTAAACTACTGCAGTGTACTTGTTCTACTCTACGCTATAGAGTGGAATAAAGAAACACTGAAATATCAGCTCATAGTGCTAAATAAGGGAAGTTACTTATAGCAAGTGACTGATAATAATGGGATATGATTCACTTTTTAGCAGTGTGACCAAATTAGCTAAACAATTTATTACACATTGACTCATAAACTTAACGTTCAGCCTACTCAGCATCTAAAATGATTTGATTTGTTACTGGTTTCTAATGATTAGGATGATAGTAGTGAGTATTTTCATAAAAATGGTATTCAATAGGAATTTAGAGCATAAATGTTACACAGCAATGGAGGTTAATTGCAAGTCAATATTACTTTTTGGAATTTGTTTTCACCTTCTTGACAGGGCTGTTGTTTGCTGCCCAAAGCCAAGAAGGACCCTGTTTTCAGGTATTTTTAGCATTTGGTTGCTAGGTCTGCTGAAGAGCTCTTACTGGAATCAGGCTTTGTCCTGCACACTGGGAAACTCTGTGTTGGGAACTGAGCACAGGTTCAGTTTACACCCACAAATCCACAAACACGAAAAGAAAACAGTAAAGTAGCACAGGCATTTTGAAACAAGCTTTAGATTTGTGTGTGTGTGTGTGTAATGAAATAGTAGCTTGTGTAGTTTTACTTTGACTTCTAGAGAAATTATTTCTGAGGAATGTAAAGTATATGAAATAAATCTTTTAAATGGCAATAAAATTATCCTGAATGTTTACAAGATGAATTTTCCAATGAGTTTTTTTGTGTGTGTGTGTGTGTGTGTGTGTTTCTCACCTGCTGCTATATTGCATTTCGGCAGCAGTGGATGATTAATGTGTATTATCCCAAGAGGGAGGAGCATCTTCAGTTTCTATAAACACTGATCCATGTTAAGCTGCTGGAATTTCCTCTGCTCATGTCCTCTCTCTGTATACCTCTGGGAATAGTCAAGAAAAAGAAAATAAAAGCTGGTCCCCAAACAGTGTCAGAGCATCAGAGCTTCACGCTTAAAAAACAAAAAACAACTTTGGAATATTTAATTTGTTTTCATTATACTTCAGATTAAGATGGATGGATGGATGGATATAACTTAGGACTGTTTTTAATATTTGAACAAAAATCTTTTGAAGTCAATGACTGCCTGAAGTCTAGAGCCCATGGACTTTACCAGATGCTGTGTTTCCTCCCTTGAGATACTCTGTCAGGCCTTTACTGCAGCCACCTTCAGTTGCTGTTTGTTTGTGGGTTTCTCCACATTCAATTTTGTCCTCAGTAACTGAAAAGCATGCTTTATTGGGTTAAGATTAGGTGACTGACTTGGCCATTGAAGAATATCTCATCTTGGGTTGCTTTTGCAGTATGCTTTGGGTCATTATCCATTTGCACTGTGACACACCTTGTTATCAGTTTTGCAGCCTTTGCTTGAATCTGAGCAGAGAATACAGCCCTGTACACTTCACAATTAATCCTGCTTCTTCTATCAGCAGTCACATCATCAATAAACACTAGTGACCCCATTCCACTGGCAGTCATACATGTCCATGCCATAACATTACTTCCACCATGTTTGACAGATAATGTCATATGAGTTGTTTCTCTCCTTGTTCATACTTTTCTCTTTCCATCATTCTGGTCCAGCTTAATCTTGGTTTCATCTGTCCAATATTTTTTTCTCAGAATTGTCCTGGCTCTTTTAAAGGTTTTCTGATAAAGACTACTCTGTCCTTCTTGTTCTTGAGTGTAACCAGTGGTTTGCACCTGGTTGTATTTCCATTCATAAAGATATCTCTTCCTTTAAATGAACTGCCATCTTATCGTTGTCGAGGGGTTTCAGGTGACGCTTATGAGAGGAAGATCAAGGGAACAGTTCAACCTGCTCTGGATAGGGTTACTGGGGTCCCACCCTGGAGCCAGGCCTGGGGAGGGTACTCGAGGGAGTGTGCCTGGTGGTCAGGCCTTGGACTGTGGAGCACAGGCCAAAGAGGAGACATGGGCCCATCCTTCTGTAGGCCCACCACCCTCAGGAGGCACCGTTGGGGTCACATGGAACCAGGACAGCCTACTGTAGGTTGCAGATTGATGATCAATTTTGTAATTGTATCATCAGATCAATGGCCATATGTTTTGGATGCTTGGATGAAGATAGGAGCTGAGCTTTCAACTGATCATCACCATGTTCCGCACTTCCAACATTGAGGCCTCCGCACAGAGCTGTATCTGCAGTGTGGTTGGTGCCTGTTGTGGTGGTAATTCTCAAACTAGGTGGTGGAGACTGGAGGTGAAGGGAGCCATCAAACTGAAGAAGGAGCCTTTGTTAACCTGTGGAACTTTGGAGATAGCTGGTGGGTCCTGGCAGGCCAAGAAGAACATGGCTTGAGTGTGGGAGGAGTCTGGTGAGGCCATGGAAAAAGACTTATGGACTGCCTCAATGCAATTCTGGAGACCACCAGGAGACTCAGGAGGGGAAAGTGGTGCTGTAATCACACTGTGTATAGTGCGGGTGGGTTGTTGCTTACTTCAATTGAGGATATAGAAGGGAAGTGGCATGAATACTTTGAAGGCCTCCTTAATCCCACTGACGTGCCTTCTGCATGCAAGTACAGTGGAAGCAGAGTCTGGGGATGAGGGGGTGAGGTCACTGAGATAGTTAACAACTCCTTGGTGGCAGGGCCCCTGAGTTAGATGAGATTTGCCCTGAGTTTCTGAAGGCTATGGATGTTGTGGGACTGTCTTGGTTGACATGCTATGTTAGTTTTACACCAGATGTAATGGGACTCAAACCTTCCAAAAGTTAACTTTTGTCTCGTCAGTCCACAGAATATATTTCCAAAAGTCTTGGGGATCATCAAGATGTTTCTTGGCAAATATGAGACAAGTCTTTGTGTTCATTTTCATCAGCAGGGGTTTTCTCCTTTGAACTCTCCAGTGGAAGCCATTTTTGCCAGGAGCTTGCAGTCTGAGAGCAAAGTCCTCTATAAGGAAGAAATAAAAACACACTGTTTATAGGCCATTAGATTGCAATGTCACATTGTTGAAGTCTTGTATCATAACTTTTTAAAACCAGATATGACGAGCTAAGACATGAAACTGACTTCTTCACAACTGGAATTCTTTTTGAAGCGAGATGAGTCTCCCCGTGCTGGCCATCAGACAGAATACAGGTCAACTTCATAGACACTAGGACCAGCTTTTTATTTTTTTTTATTTTTTACAGATGATCTGTGTACATAAACACCTGCCAAAATACCCAAAACTAGAAGTTCCTTTCACTTTTTATGTTACTCCAGGACTATGTTTTCTATGGTGACACACAGACTCACAAGGCCCGACCACATTGTCACAGTTAGTAACTGAATTGTCTCCTCCACATTACATAATGCTAGTAAACACTGACACTTTATAATATACTTGAGAAGATGAGAGCATTATGTAACAGCAGAATCTTTAACTGTCCTTACTAAAACTTCAGACCTTGCATTTCTTATTTAAAAGCTTCCTCTCCCACTGATTCTCTGTAATTACATCTTTACCCCCACAGACACATAAAAAGAGCTTGCCTCCTATTTCTGTCTCTGGGTTAAGAGGTTATTTCTTTTGCAATGTTTATGTATTATTAAGAGAGGATTTCCTCTGAGACACAAAGTGCTTTCATAAAGCAGCACTAAATGAGCATCAAACACGAGGCTCTGTCGCTGCCAATTGGAGCATTAAATATTTAATTTAAAGACAAACTGAATGGACTTTTGTTTTGAGTCTGTCTTTGTGTCTTCCAGTGTTTTGGGTGAAGCTTATTGCTTCAGTTTCTGCCAGAGGAATGTGTGCCCTCCATAGAGACCAGGCAGCTGATTCCCAGGTTAAAGGTCAGGGATGTTCTCAGCTCTGTCGTCAGAAAAGACACACAAACAAACCCGAAGAGACGGAGGCACATGCGCACACGGAGCATCACAACACAAAAATAACAATTCATCTGCCTCATCTCTGTGCCTCTTTCTCATGACCTGACAGCTCCTGTGGGTTTGTGTGAAACCGTTTGACCCCTTGTGTTGTGTTGTCCTAGGTCTCCTTGTTGCTGCAGCCGTCCTTGTGATGTTCACAATTCTTTGCTCTCCCTGCTTGCTTTTTGAAGCTTCATTGCTGGGAGGAACACACAGCCAACTTTGTGATTAATATTGAGGCAGTTTATTGATGGAGTGTTTTTGTTTGATTGGATCAAAAATTAGTCTGACCTTAAAAAGGCTAGAGATCCCATAAGAAATTATTAATAATGGATTCTTCAAAAAAAAAAGGTCCTTCAATTTTGCATTCATCTTACTTTTCTTTGCTTACAGAAAACAAACATACATATAAAATGAATGGAATAAGAGTTCAGTAAGAGCCAACATTTGGTTGTGACTGAGATTTGGTTTTGCTCAAATCTGCACTTTAAATTTTTATTCATGATTTTATCATTTTTCAGCATTACAATGATCCTAGGCACACTGCCAGCACATTAAAAGCATACCTGGATAGAAAAACACACAATAGAGTATCATCAGTGATGGATTTTCCTCCCCAGAGCCTGGACCTCAACACTATTGAAGCAGTGTGGGATCATCTTGACAGAGAACAGAACAAAAGGCAGCCAACATCCAAAGAAGAGCTTTAAATGTCCTTCAAGAAGCCTGGAGAACTATTCCTGAAGACTACTTAAAGAAATGACAAGAAAGCTGCCTGAGAGAGTTTAGACTGTTGGAGAATAAAGGTTGTCATACCAAATATTGATTTTCAA